>VUJU01000531.1:57558-99719 GCA_009835225.1 Aphis craccivora
AATTTACAAAATTCATTAAATTCAACAAGAATAATTGTAATTTATAAAATGTTGAACTTTAATAGCTAAAGCTTGAAAATTTAAATACTAGATTTATTATTAGATTCCAAAAAGACACAACAGTACACATATTATTATTTTAAAATTATAAAAAAATGAAATATTTAAATAAGAAAGATAGCAGTTATAAAATATTTAACCTGTTCAAGTTAAAAGTGCCCAGTCGCTCAGACGAAAATTAGTTCTGTTTGGGAGTGTATCATATATATTGAACTGACAAATCATAGGACGTCTGATTCCACCCTAGGGGTCCAATAGTTGTCAGTTGGTCAGTATGCATGTACAAGTCCAGCCACTCTTAACCCGAACAGAGAATAAATTAAACATTGATTATAGAATAGACTATTTTATAACCAACAATTTTAAGCTATAGCCAATTCATAATGTACACCATACTTAAGTTAGGTAAATATATTATTATAACAATTTTTCAAATGCAATGATTTATCATTGAATTCAAAACCTAACATATACATTATAGATCACAACTCAATGACTCATACTGCACCGAGTACACACCTATATTTAATTGTAGATTACCTATATGTTTAATTAAACCAGTTCAGTGATCTTATTTAATATCAATACCCATTGTTATTTCATAAATGAGAATATTTATATAAAAAATAAACAGAATTATAATATTACTAGAAAACAATTTAAATTGTGGTTAATCAGGTATATAGGTAAAATACTATTTTTATTTAAATAAACCTACAAAAAAAAAAAAAAAAGACAAGATTAAAGACAAACATAGTAGAAAGACAACCATATATTTAAAAAAACAAAACTAAAATATTAATTTTTAATAATAAAATAGAAATATATAATATATCAAACAAAATAAGTATAATATATATTAATCTCATCACATAATATAATATTGAACCATTCAGCCTTCAATCTATTTAAATATTATAATATATTGTGCATAAATAACTTGCTTAAATATATTTATCATAGTTAGATTTAAGTAAGTATGATCAAAATTGATACATTTTTTTTAAAGCTAGCAATGTTAAAAGAATCGAACCTATTAAATACATAAATTTATTGAACATGTAAGTGATATCATTACGCACGTTGAAGGACAGTTTAGAATACACAATTTCCTATCAATTATCAAGTAGGATACTCTACCTGAAACTACTGTATATGTCTCAATTTCCTCTGGTTCAGTAGGAGAACCATTGATTTTTTCCATGTTTCTTTCATGTTTACGTGTAGCTAAATGCTTTTCAAGCTCACTTTTTCCAGCAACCAATACACAATGACAAACCTTGCATATAGCTTTATCTGGCAGTTTATGAGGCACCAGCCAATCTTTGAACATGGTAAACTTCAACCAGTTTGGGTTGAATGACTTTTTGGTTAAACTCATTTTTCGGGACTCATCATCTTCAGTACGCATACGCTTATATTTTGGTTCTTCAGTATACATAATTCTAAAATGGTTTGTTATAACCAAAATGGGATTTTAATGTTGATAATTCAAAGAGGGTTTTCATAAGTTAAAAATTTCTAGACCTAGCTTCTAAAAATATTATAAAGAAAAAATCACTTTAATATGATAAAAGAAATAAATTTATGAAAACACCCCTTGAGTAATAAATTGTGTAGTATTTTAAAATATTTCTTAATATACTTAAACCTACAAATAACTACCAATTCAATATGTATTGAGTATTAAAATAATATAACCGTAATTTCATAATTACTAAGGTACCTACTTAGTTTTAATATAAATTTAATTCAAATTTAATAATTGTAGATATAAAGGTTATCAGTTCTAAAGTAGAAATCAAGAATTCAAGAATTAACACCTTACCATTGTTTTTAGAAGTGAAACAACTTTAAATATATATTTACAGAAGATAGAAATTAATTAAAAAATATAATTGAACCAAAAACATTTTGTCTCAACAAAAGTACATTTCACATAGGTATATTATAAATTAGAATGCCTTTAGCTTGCATAAGTACGTGTCCATTAGATAGGTAGAAAAAGCTTATCAATAAAAATAATGTTTTCTATAGTATACTATATTTTCTTTTGATAAAAAAATAGATCAGACTATATAATTAGTGATTACCAATAATTTAACAAGTAGTATTTACAACTAAATTTTCAAGTTTTATAATAACCAAAACATAGGTGAGAAAAATACCAATAACAAATATAATTAAGGAATAAGTTAGGTATATTCAATTGGTAGAAAATAATTTGATAAAGATTTCTATCAAAAAGATTTATATGTCTCAGGTTTGAGTCAATTTTAAAAAAGAGAAAACCCGTGCTCAATTAGAATACCAGGTAAAATAGGGGTATATGAACCTAACTACAATATACAACTTCAATATTTTCTCAAATTTTCAGTTCGTAGTAAGAATAAGTATCATCAAACATAATCGATTAACACATTATTTAAAACTTTTTTAACGTAAACTTGAAAACAAAAGGTCTAACCAACCGAACAGGAGGTTAGACAGGGGATGGAATTCTATTGGTTTTAGACAGAGACCTATTGTCTACAGCGTTTACGATGTCGCAGCGACCACGATGTTTTCCCGCGCAAGAGGACCGGAAATCGCGGCGGAAATACAAATGAAACCATTTAACGGGCGTCAACCACGGACCCGACAAACTATCGTCGACTCTGTTGCGGTTACCGCCAAAGGCATAAATACCAACTAGGTACACACATAGGAATTTAAATATTAAAAATTTACCCAGAATCGTCGTCGTCGATCAATTCGACGTTGGTCGAAGACATTGCCGGCAATCGGCAAATCGAACGCGTACGGTGGTGGTGCGAACGGGGAAACGTAAACACGTTCGTCGTGCTGTCGTCTCCGCGGTAGCGTCCGTCGAGTCGACCGTGTAGCGTCTAACGTCTAATGTTGATTGTTGATGGTCTGAACGTCCGATGAAGTAGTTAGTATCCCTGGTCCGTCTCTATATCGTTGGTACAATAAAAACGGTGAGTGCTGCGAACGTTTTACTTGCACTGTAACGCACAGTAGAGCCGGAAAAGGCCAACAAAAAAAATCGGACGATAAAATGGCAGACACGATATGAACACACACACACACACAGATACACACAAGCGCGTGTATAAATATATTATAATAATATATAATATTGTACGTGTAGCGTGCTGAGCGTCTGCCTGTTGTATATATTTTTTCCTCCTTAACGTCTATTATAGTCGGTGCGCGTCTACGCGAAGCCGCCGGTAGAGCGTGTAGCGTGTTGCGTGAAACCGCGACGTTGCCATTTCACGAGTGACGCGCGGGTTTATCACGTTAAATTTCCCGGCACGTTGTGTAAAATAATAACATATCAAATGGTGGTTCATCAATAAAATTAACAATATCGAATCCATCAGAAATTTGTAAATTTGTCGAGTTAATAATAATATTCGCAGACACGAATTTTCGGTCTGTGTGCGGCCGATAGTCCTGTTCAGTGGAGATTTTTCGATCAAAAATTGCAACCGACATCCGGCACCGGGTACGGTCCAAAGACGTTGGATAAACGATCAATCGGTTGACGTGAGTGCGACAACGCCGCGTATCGTGAAATGCCGAAATTTTAGGAGAGAGAAAAAATGCGGACGCCATTTTGCGTCGGACGTGTCGTGTTTTTGTGTCTATTCGATATGCTAAATGTCCGACAACCGGACAATTATTAGAACTTAGTGTTTCGTAAAAAATTTTGTACATTTTCATATATTATTGCACGTCTTTGACAACCGTTTGTTTACTTTTTATAGTTTTTTTTTTTATAGTCATTTGATTTTATATTTTTATATATATAATATAGAACGCTACAAGATGAGAGGCAAATCTGATTTAGAGGAAGATGAACAAGGGTAAGTTTGATGGGCTAGCGTTGTATTCCACTTGCCTGTTAGTGTCTTAATCTTTTGATCTGATTATTGTCGATTTAAGATGATTTATCGCCCACGCAATAATTCCATCCGTACTTTTGTTTTCTTCGTACCGGCACTATTATATGTGGGCGCCGCCTCTGAAATTTAGAAACGCGTTTTTACTTAATTTCTCGTTTTTTTTTCAGTTAAAACAGGTGTAACTTTTTTAGACCATTAACAATTTTTTACAATTAGATGTTTTAAAATATTTACTCACTTAAGATTTTGTTTATCAGTGTACCTAGTTTAATTTTCTATTTTTTGTTTTTACATCTAGGTACCTAAATCCATTGTGGTATATGTGCTGGGTTACATAAACAATCATTAATCATGTATTAAATCATCAATAGTGAACTAATGAATAATGATTCCTTACACATAATTATAATTGGTCTATTCTATTAGGCATACCTACTTAATAATTCTTTTAATTTAAAGTTATTAGCAATCCCATTGATTTATAGGAATATTGTTTAAATTTTTATCGGTATTATACATTTTTCTAAATTTTTATTTTATCACAACTTTAAAAGTGTATTACACCAAGGGCCTTTCTTACCGAGTCCGATTAGTGTCTGATAACGCACCTGCAGAATTTCTGATTTTAACCAATAGAACTACTGGTTAGTCTGAACTTTGTAAGAACGGTCCTAAATGTTATAATTCAATATTTATCAATGTAACATAAGCATAACATTTCAGTGTAGTTTTTAAGATGATAAATATGCCTATTATTAACAATACGTTATGGAGGTACCTTACAAGTTTTATATTGAAATTATTTATCTAAATTATTGATGCTCTGTTTTAAATTAATAACAATATAATATAGGTATACTAATTATTCTAAGAATAGTCTCGTAGTCAGTGCTGTTTTTAAGTGTTCTTGAGATATACTTTTTCCATTTTTATGAAAACAAATTTCTAGTTAATTTCCATTTACTAAATATAATTTCTTAGTATTGATATAGATTTATATATATTATATAAATGATTATTAAAAATAAATAAATTAAATAATGTGTTACTTATTTAGGTATTTAAAATACACAATTTTATCAGAAATCAAATTTCAAGTATATTTGTAAAAAATGTGTAACATATTTAACTAGTCTGTTGCTTAATATATATATTAGACAAGTAGTCCTTAGCCTTTCTATGTATAATAATGATATAATATAGCATCGAGATGTTAAATCAAAGTTCTAAATAAATATTAAGTATCTAGAGTATAATTCCTTTTATGTATTAATTTAACCTAATTTAAAATGTTTTATTGTTGAATTTCATCTCGGCTATTTATATATTTTTTTTTAAATTCTTGCGTTACATTTTTAATGGTAGTAAAATGGAATGCTAATAAAAATATTATAAACAAATATTCAGATTTTTTTGATTTTTAATTATGCTATTAAATTCACTCGTTAAGCAAAAAAAAAAAAACTGTTAACTTGAGTTTAATAGATGTTGTAGATTTATAGTATTGAAATATAAATTACTTTTTCAGTTTTGTTGCTTTATTGAATTCGCATTATCCCTTTAAAAAATTTCTAGATTTACCTATGCTTAAAAGGACATTCTACCCACATGTGTCGTCTCCGTCTTACAAATGTGTAACATGGCATATTTTGTGCTCTGCAGAACACGTAAATCTAAGTTACTTTAAAAAATAGAGTAAATTGACCTCTTATAAAATCTTAAGGTAAAATTATTATCTAGTCAACATCATTGGTTTTTTATTATATTTTAATTTTAAAGCAAGTTATGAGTATTTTAAAGTCTACAAATTTAAAATACTCATAACTCGCATTAAAAATAAAATATACTAAAAAAAAACCCACGAGGTTGACTAGATAAACAATCTTACCTTTGGATTTTATAAGAGGTCAATTTACTCTAGTTTTTAAATTAACGTAGATAAACGTGTTCTGTGTAGCTTAAAATATGCCATGTTACACACTTGTAAGACGGAGACAACATATGCGGATATAACGTCCTCTTAAGAATAATATAATTAACTAGTACCATTAGTCTGCGCCCTGCGGTAACAAGAAACAACCATAACTCAGTACCTAATTTTTAATTTAATTTTTGGAACTTTACTACTAACCATCAATTTCTATGACTTAATATTTCTGACTTATGTGTAAATAGTAATAATAATAATATACACAATATAATTTTTTTTTTTAATTAAGAAAATCCTCATTTGCATATCATTTTGGATTGATGACATTTTTTCAAATCTTAGTCATAGTTTTTCTTCTTGTATTAAGAACCCCAATTAATAATTAATAAATTATTTCTTTTGAAGTTAAATTGGTAAGTTCTGATTATAATATTATATATCATGGTTTTAAGAACTTAAAAATGCATTCATTTAAATCAGAGGTTAATCCTTTTTGGTGCTACGGACTTTCGATAAGTCACGGACAGCCTCAATTGTATTCTTCATTTTTCTTATACATAAGAATCAATTTTTTTCACACATTTTAGAATTTAGATTATTAATAAATAAAAAATAATGAAATTCCTTAGAACAGACTTTTAATAATGTGTTTATAATTGATCATTTCTTATTCACGTTTATAATAAAAAAAAAAAATAATAATAATTAACAATTTAATGCAAATTGCTATTCTAAAAATATGTACATCTGCTGATATAGTCAAATCTTAATGTACAAACAAGATAAAATTATCGGTTAAAATAATAAAAAATTTCACTGTATAATATAAATTTATAAATAAACATCTACTATACACTATTCAATATTTGTGTTATGCCTCATTAGAAAATGAAATATTTAAAATATTTTTAAATTTTGTAAGTATGGCTCAAGGATCACCTCACAATATCACGTTGGGAACCTATGATTTAAATTTAATTAAAAATATTTAAATTTTTTTCGATTTAAAATAGCTATCATTCAGAATAAGAATTACAAGTTGATACCTTAAAATAACTTAAAAACATTTAACCTATTTAAACAATTTTTAAAAGAAAGTTATCTTTAAAATAAAGTTATTATTGAAAAATATACAAACATAATTACTTCTATTAAATAAAAATATCATATAAACATGTAATAATAAATAGGTATTATAATGTTATAATATTAGGTAATAATTTATTCATTTAATTCTCAAATATTTATTTATTTGTATGTTATAACATAATTAATTTGATATGATTGCAGAAAATTGTTTGTGGGTGGACTCAGCTGGGAAACTCAACAAGGTACAAAATTATATGTATTTAAAATATAAAATGAACAAACTCAAATTCTAAACTAAATACTTCATATTTTTAAGAAACACTAAACAAACATTTAGTGATAAAAAAATAAAAAAATTTTACTTTAAATTATTGATGAGTTTGAAAAGTTTTAAGACAAATCTTTGAAAAAATAAGTAGTTAATTTGTATTTTATACTTCTTCAGAAAGTCTTCAAAGATATTTCAATCGATATGGTGAAGTCATTGATTGTGTTGTTATGAAAAATAGTGAAAGTGGACGGTCAAGAGGTTTTGGCTTTGTCACATTTGCTGATCCAAATAATGTAAATGTAGTACTACAAAATGGTCCTCATGTTTTGGATGGTCGCACTGTAAGTCATATATGAAAATACATGATAATTCAAAGGATTTTTTTATTATGAAATTATTCTTATAGATTGACCCAAAACCATGCAATCCTAGAACTTTGCAAAAACCAAAGAGAAGTTCAAGCTATCCTAAAGTTTTTTTGGGTGGTTTACCCTCTAATGTTACTGAAACTGATCTTAGAACTTTTTTTTCACGATATGGAAAAGTTATGGAAGTTGTAATTATGTATGATCAAGAAAAGAAAAAATCACGAGGTAATATTTAATATTTTTTCTTTTTTAAGTTAAGGTTTTAAGCAATTTTTTTAGGTTTCTAAACAAACATAAAATAATTTAATAACAATTTCAATAGTTAAATTTATTTAGTATTCCTACTAAATATTAATATTAATTAATTATAATTAATTCATTCGTAAGTTATCTTGTAATATAATATTATAATATGGTTTTATTCTCAATTTTAAAGTAGATATAGGTAAATTATTATTAGAATTTAAGTTAAAATTAGACATTAATGAAACTTAAGATTTCTGGTTGAAAGTTGAACAAAGGACGTGTTATTTATATATACTTACTAATTTAGGTATGTTATAAAGTTATATTTAAATTTCTAAAATTTTATTTTTATATACAAAAGTTTGTTTTGTTTTATGGAATTAATTATCTTGACTTAGAACTAAGTATCTAACTGTATCACTATTGAGTATACATGTGTACAAATATTTATTTTACACTCTTCAACCAGCTATTTCAGTAAACGAACATTTAGATCACACAATTTATACCTGTAGTTACTATACACCTAAGGTTAAGTTAGCAACAGAATGGTTTGTCTACATCGATATTTTATACCAATAATTTAAATATTTTTATGTATTTCCAATACTATTATTTATTAATAAATAAATAACTTAATTTTACCTATCTATTTTTATTTTCAAAATAAAATGTACAAGTTCTATTTTATTATTATATTAAGATGTTAAAAATGTGATTATATCTTTTATGTTTGTTTATACGCCTATTTTTGTAATCTTAATATTATTATAACACTGCTACTAATTTAAAATTTTGGTTATTTTCTACTACCTATATAATATTTTATTAATTTATTATCAGTATCTTAGTTAATCCATTTTTAATAATAATTAATATTTACTTTAAGCATTTATTTTTAAACTCAATAAATAATTGCAGTTTTATTAATTATAATATATATTGTATGTTATAAGGTTCTTATGTTATATTACTATTTTCTATTTAATATTTGATGTAGGTAAACATGCAATTTTAAATTTAATGTAAGCAAAAAATATTATGATTTGTATTTCTAACATTTTTTGATTTTTAATTTCCTTTAAGTAGTTATTTATAAATTATAAGACTTTGAGTACTATTTAATTTACACGTAATTCGAGCATTTTAAACATGATATATTAGTGTTACATTTTAATTTATTTTGTTGATAGTTTTGATATGAAAAAAAAAACTCAATTGTTTTCCTTAAAAATGTGATATAGCCATGGGTATAGTATGCATGGAGGCTGTAGCCCCCACAGAAATTTAAGATTTGGACTAGAATACCATGACGAATTATAGGTTTACAAATTTATCAATACTTCATATCAATTATTAATTGTGTGATAAGTTCACATGCAATAGAATCTGAAAATGTACTTAATATTTTTTCAGAAAAACACAGAATACTATGTTTGATTTAATAATTACATTTTAATTGTTTTATCTTTTATATATTGTAAAATAAAAGGCCAGGTTAAGAAGAAGTCAAATATAAATTGTTTGTTTTTTTTTTTTTAGAAAATGTTCTCTTTTTTTTAATTTCAGTTAAATGAAAGGAGTTTTTGAAATAGGATATTTTTCTAGTCCTATATAGCCCCCCACATATAATTATACCAAACTACGCCCATGGATGTAGCATATTTTAATTCCAAATAATCAATTTTTAATAGTTTATTTTGATGTTACAATAAATTGACCAGATGATATTATAATCGTAATTTACTTGATAATTTAAATATCAATTAAAGCCCTAATGGCCCTCGATATTCTTACTATTAATAAGCCAATTTATTGTTATATTGAACTTAATAATACAAAATAGATTTAGCTAATCACAAATTTTAATATGGTGTAGGAAAATGCATGTTTCCTCTTAATCAGTTAGTTTACTATTTTGAATTATTACTCTGATTTTATGGCTATAGCATCTATTGCTACTACAGTAAAATTTGATAATTACTTTTAATTTCAGTATATATGTATTGTAGAAATTACTAAATTATAGTTTATTAGCAGTGTCAATGTGGTGTTGAATTTTCACCATTACATAACCAATGGTGTTTTTAGGGTTTGGATTTTTGTCGTTTGAAGATGATGATGCCGTTGATAGATGTGTAGCTGAGCATTTTGTCAACCTTAGTGGCAAACAGGTATTATTATTTTAGTAAATAAAATCCAATACCTAAATGTAAAGTTTAGTAACTTTGAATATTAAAAATATGTTGAACTCCAAACAGTTATAGGTAATAATTTTTGTTTTGATATGAGTTTCTGCTTACTATCTTTTAGAAAATACTAGATAGTTTTAGATTCAAAGTTACTTGTTTTACCTTGGTCTTTCAATATTTCAATATTTTAATAGTTTTCTTTTGATATATAATTGTTTCAATTTATACATAATTATAATTATTATTATGAAGTTTGATATAACTCAATTATGTTCAACTCTTTCACTGTCTCCCCAGTACTATTATGTTATCTTGTCAACAATTGCTTAACTATCACAAGAAAATATATTTTTTTTATCATTATTAATCCACTAGATTCCAAAATGTTGAATAATGATAACATCAAATATTACTATTTTAAATGTTGTTTTTAATTGGATAAGGTGGATAACAGACATTCATGAATTAAAAATTATCAAAATTTAATTATTCGTGTTTTTTTCATACATATATATCTTATACATATTTTATATTTGTCAAAAATAAACAAAATTGTAGTTATCTTTAAATTTAGAGAGAGAACTATCAGAATTAAAAAAAAAAAATTCAGTCATTTTTACCAATTTGAATAGATGATTATTTTTCAATATACTCTCCTATTTTATTATACACCTAATAAGAAACTAATTTAATAAAATAGCATAAGAACATGGATTCTATTTCCTCTTAAATTACATTCTATTGCCTTAGCTGTTATTAACTAATATATTTTATGATATGTGTGTGCTACCTATAACTCGAATAAGGATATAAAGAATTAGTATAAAATATATAATATAAAAAACTATCTGTTTTAATCTGTACCTATATCGCTTTATTTTTGAAATTTATATGCTATAATATTAAAATTGTCACAGTGAAATGGTTAACAAATTAAAAAACATTAATTTATTTTTTAACAGAATATTATAATTTCTTTGATTTTTAATTTATTGAATGCATTTATACAATAATAACATAAAATAAATGTCTTTATTTGTTCTACTAAATTATTAATTTTTAGTGTGAAATCATAAATTAAGCAAAATTATCATAATTATGTATTTTCCCCTTAAGAATGTTTTAAATTTTATAATATGTAATCATATTTTAAGAAATAAGTTTAAGTTAATGTTTAAATATATATAAACTGTGATGCAGTATAAAAATTATTATAGAATTAATCTATTTTATACCTATTATAGTAATAATTATATATATTATCAGTTATTGCTAAGTATAAATTAATATCTTTATTTAATATGCTTATATAATTTTGTCTTAATATCTATCAAAACAATTTATTCAAGTCAAAATAATTTAATATTTTTATTTATATTGGTTTGTTTCAGGTTGAAATTAAAAAGGCTGAACCAAGAGATTCAAATAAGATGAACGACGTTGGGGCTAATCAATGGGGCATGAATCAAAACAATCATTTAGCAATGGGTGTAAGTTGAATAACTTAATAATTATGTATAAAATACTGTACATATAGTTTTTTATTGTCTATTCAATAGTCATAGAATTGTAAAAGTCAATTCTGTATTAACATTTTTCTGATACTATTTTTTATTCTTCTATAAGTTATGTGATATATATATAACTTCTTAAGTAGAAACCAAACTTATAGCAGACTTTCTATAGAATTCTATTTCTATAGAAACAGTATGTCCATTAAAAAGTTAAATTATTTTTAGTAGTTATTAATAAATTATGTTTTTTAGGGAATGGGCATGGGTGGCCCAGGTGGACAAATGGGAGGTCCCATGGGTGGAATGGGGCCTATGGGTCCAGGAAATATGATGCAAGGCTATCAGGGAGGATGGAGTTCTACTCCTCAATCTCAGTACCCTGGTTATGGCACTCCATCTGGTCCAGGTGGATTTCAAGGTTGGGGAGCTCCACCTGGACCGCAAGGTCAAGGAATGGCTCCTCCAACTTGGGGTTCAAACTATGCACCACCTCAACAACCTGGATACGGGTCATATGGTAAACATATTTTATCTATACATACATATAGTGTTAATATTTAATACTAAATTTAATTTTTTATATTTATTTATAACAATAATAGCTCCTCAAGCACCTCCACAGTCAAGTTACGGAAATAACTGGAATTGGAATATACCTCAGAACGGACCTGCTGCAGCTACTGGACCTCCAGGACAAACTGGTCCAGGACCTCAAAGTAAGCTAATTTATTATAATTTTTTTAATCATTTATTTTTATAATTAAATTCTTACATAATCAGATGATATGTATTCTCGTTCTGCTGGAGCAGCACCAGCCACTGGACCTACTCCGCCTGGAACTGCCCCACAGAAAGCTGGTGATTATGCTGGCTATGGAAATTACACTGGCTATCAACAGGTATGACTTTAAATGATTTATATAGATATTTTAGTTCCTTAATTCATTTAAAATGTATTATGTAATTATTATGATAATTATTTTTTTACATAGAATTTATTTTAAAACTAGAGGGCAGTGTAAATTGTATGGTTTTGAATCATTTTGTGCATTTATGATTAAAATATAATGAACCAACATATAAAATTTAATTATTAAAAATTAACTGATGAAATTTCTTTAAACCTTTTTTAATTTAAAATTTTAAATGTTGTTTAAACTAATTAAATGTGCAAAATAAATAAAAAGTATTCATATAATTAGGTATTTTTTCAAAGTATTAGGTTGTAAAATATATTTCATATTTATGATCATTTGATCATTTTAACTATGTTGTTGTATTGGATAGTTATTAAGCTTTCTCTTAATAGTAATTTGAATGTATATCTATCATGTCTTGATAAACGTTAATTGTATAGTCCGGCCACTGAGAGAACGCTTCTGGGTGGCAACCAAAATTTGTGTGTTCCCACCACTAAACCCTTCAAAACACTAGCAGCTATTAATGCATGCCACCAACATCATTGTTGTTGTTTTACGGCATTAGGTGGTAGAGTGGCAGAAATTTCTGTATGGAACTGTAGAGCGCAGTCATTTGGATGTACTAAAGCGTAGCATTCTCTTGGTAGCCGGAATATAGTTAACATTTTTTTTTTTTCGTAAAGTTGAATTATTGAGTAATGAGTTGTACTATTGTATAACAATGAAATTATATTTTATTAGCCTACAGTAAAATTTAAAAAAAAAATGTTTTATACATTTATTGTAGTAATAAGACAATTAAATGTTTATAATTTGGATCGTTTTGATTGAAGTACTTACATTTAAACTATGATTTCATGTTACATTTATATTATTGTTATTACTTATACTATAAGTTATTAATTATTATATGGATAATAGTTCATCTTAGCATATTCCTCCACTATTATAATCGTATTTATTCAATCTAAGGTATGTTAATTTTGTAACTTATATCATAGTAGAGACAATTAAAAATTAAAATAGGTTAGGTGGTTAAAAAAAACATGACAAATATTGTTTTTTAATAACAAGAATATTTTTAAATACGAAACTCAAAGTTGTTGCGATTTTGCATTATGTTAAAGAAATTCTAAATTAAGTTTTTGTAATTAAATATTTAATTAATAAATGATCTTAATTTGTACTCGTATATTGTGTTGGTACTACTGGTTGGTAAAATATAATTTTAAATACATTACTTATAATCGATTATTGTTTATAATATTTATTTTTATTATATGCATTGTTTACAAATATGATTTTTAAAATATTTTTAATACTTTTAATGATATTCATTCAAGTTAATTTATTTTAAGATAATTTATATCAAATTAATATTTTTCTTTGTATTGTTTAATTGTATTAATAAGTAAAAGGATTAAAAATAAATTCATGATTTAATTTTACTTTATTACCAAGTATATTTATTTACACTATAATTACAAATTAATTATATTAGATACTTTGAGATTTAATTTAAAAGATATTTTTCCCCCTTAACATAAATAATAAAACCATTTTAATACTTTCAAGTTTTATTATTTACTACTATAATCACAAAAAAATATAATTGTTATTTATGACATGAATAAATTTTAAATATATTTTTTGTTTAAAACTTTAGTATTGAGTTTTGTTACAAAATGTAAGTTAAATACAATTTAAAATTTAACTATTTGCAACCACGTCCCATAACTAAAAAAAAAAAATTTTTAAAAAAAAGGCCGTACAATTTGCACTTGTTCGAGTTAAATTAAGCGTATATTGCCTTTTAAAATTATGCTTATACTAGATGTTTATTAGATTGAAATTAAATTATATTTTACTGATATTTTATTTTATGATTTAAAAATATTTATATTATTTTCCTATTAGTAAGTGCCCAATTATTATTTAATTAAATTTACTCGTTACTCATTTAATGTAAAGAAATGCAAATGTTACATCCTTAATTAATCATTATTTTTAAAGGCAGATAATACAGAGTTTAATTTAAAGTTGTATTCTATTTATTATAATTTTTAATTATTGTGTTGTTTTTTTTTTTTTTTTTTTTTTTTCATTATTGGTTATACATGATATTGGTAGTTAGTTTTAGTAATAATAGTAGATGTAGTAATAGCAGTAATAATAGATACATAGTTTTACATTTTGTTATGGGATAATATTGGAGTAAATTATATTTTTAGGATTCGACCAGCTATGGTGCAGGCCAAACTTATAGAGGGGCGGACGGCACAGCCGCTGGCCTCGGGTCTGGCGGTGGGTATGGTAAGCCATTTGACTTTAAAGAATGGCCCACTTCATGACTGATTGAATTCAATTAACACTTCTCTCAATATTCACTGGTTTGGGTAACACAATTATTATAATAACGAAACAATTAAAAATAATATAACTTATAAAAAAGAAAAATTTAGGAATATTATAGTATCGATTAATATTTGTAATTCTTACGTATATAATAGAATTATATATTAAATATCTATATTAATACAATCTATTTATAATTACTACATAATACTATTTAACTTATACTCGAATAACAAATGGAACTTAGCATAATAATTATTATTTCCCTAGTTTCTAATGGTTTTTTTTTTATTATTATTATATATTTAATTTAGCCTGTTTTTTTTTTCTTTTAGACATATGACAATTGTTATCATAGTTTGTTTATTTTTTCTTTGGTCTTAAGTAAAAAAAGTAACGGCACCATGTTTTTTTAAGGTGAAACCAAAAGTGAGACTAGGCAGTACATCTAAAATATTTCGAATATAATTATTTTATAACTTAGTGTGAAGGGAATCGGGTTAAGGAATATAAATAATATTAACAAAATTCGGGTAACTTTCAAGCTCTTAGGTTTATAAAATTACTTTTAAAAATCACATTGTAATAGATAGCTAAAGAACCACTGGACTGATTAATTGGTAAAAAAATTTTAATGTACATACAGGCTTAAGGAAGATTCTCGAATCGTTTAAAAAATAAGTGTTGTTTTCATTTTTAAGTAGAAGTTGAATTATTTAATGAATAAGTCAAGGTTACTTTAAATATCTTGTCCCGACTATTTGTCATTTTTTTTTTTTTAATATATATATATATATTTATTTATATATTATATATAACAGAAGCTCGTCCTAGTAAGTTACTGGTTTTTTTTATAAAGTCACTATTTTTAAAATTTAATAATAAACTTAAGATTACACAATTAGTGGATAAAACTTAAAAGTAATATTATCTGTATTTACTTATAGGATGACATTTTCTTAGTAATAATAATTTTTATTTTTTGAGAACATTATTCTCAAAAAATGATTTTTACCAAAACTATATTTTTAAAGAATTAACGACTTAAATGTGATGAGTTATAAGCATATTTTTTGTACAAAATAAGTCTAGGTTTACAGTTGTTATGGTCTTAAATAAGAATTTGTTTTAATTATTGAATTTTTTTTTATCAAGACATTTTATATATTCGACGGATAGGACACGATTGAGAACTTTTTTAACCTGTGACAAAAGCTATGAAATATTTATATAGATATTTATTTATATATTTCTCGTTTTATTTATTATTTATGAATGTTTAATTATTTTGTGAAAAAAACAAATTTGAGCTTTATTATTAATACTTTAGCCTGTAACAATTTTTATTTTGAGAAAAAAATCCTATTATTTATTGTCAGTTAGTGTTTTTTCAATGATGTAGAAGGTCGCTTTTGGCGTGATTTAAAACAAAATAATATAATAATAATAATAATAATTGTTTAAATATTAAAAAAAACAATACAAACAAATTGTGTGTCCATTATTAATTAATCCCCTCCTAATTTTTTGGGCGACATTGCGAGTTGTAAGTAAATGTGTTTTCCCATACTTTTTACTTAAACTGGAAATAATAATAATTTTCTATTGTCTACATCAACAATCTTAAGTAAATGTCATTCAGTTATGAAAGTCGGCCATTTTTTTTTTTTTTTTTTTATATTATTTAATTTTTCTTACTTGCAGTGTTGCCTATTCTTTTCTATCTATTTAATGTTCTATTTTTTCAAAAGAAAAAATTGAAATAGACTATTAGGTTTTTAAATTGTGTCAACTTTCTATAATTTAGTGGCCCCAGTAGTGACGCCAGTCGTTTCCGCCGGGGTACCGGCGGCGACCTACAATAACGCCCCAGGACCAACCAGAGCGAATAATTATAATTCAAACCAAGCACAACCATACCATCCTTACAGGCGCAACTGAACGTATTATTATTTGACTGGATCATCACTGGTGACATTTGTCCACTTATGCTCCTCGTACTATTTCTAATCATTCTTATTCTTATTAATAATAAACTACTATTATAAGCTATAAAATACACATTGTGATTGTGTTTATTTGTAAGAAAGAAGCTGATTACTACAATTACTGATCAACAATTAAGTATTGTTACCTACATGTTGATTATTATGTAATCATTATAAATAGAGAATACCTTGTCATTTTAATTTTTTTTTTTTAATGAATTTTATCGTGATTATGTCCAAGCATGCTGTATATAAATTTAATTTTTTGTTAAAACCTATAAATAGGTTATTAAATAAGTCAAAAATGAAATATGAATAAAAATTACTCAATAATAACCCGATTAAATTATTTAGTGTATATTAAAATTTAAATTCTTTGAAATCACAATATTGTCAATTTATTTATTTTTATTGTAAATAATCATTTTACTTAAAGTAGGTATTTCCAATGAACTAGAAATGAATTCTCTATTATATTGATTTGTAATCATTTAGTCAGTTATCACCATTTATTTTATGTTTATATCATCTGTTGCGTGAATTTAATTTACTGGTAAGTATTTTAAAATGTATTTAAATAAATTAAGTTTTAGATAATGAGTGCAACTAGAGAAAGTTCTTAGTTGTAATTTTTTTTTTTTTAGTCATCTCCCTATGGATTAGTATAAGTGCTCCAAAAATTGCATGTTTTCAATTTGATTAAATTGAATATTGTATATGAAATTTAAATTCCATTACAATAAAATATATACATAAATTAAATGCCAAGTTTCTATTATTTATTTACTTTTAAATTGTCATATAAACTTGGCTAGCTACATTACAATTTATTAACATTTTTACATTGAATATAATATATTTTAGTAGACAAGTAGAATTCAATGTTTTTTGTTTATTTTACTTTTTTACACCAATTCTAGACTATTTCTAGAATTGTAATTCAGTATTCTGCACTATCTAGTTACATTTTTTTTATATATATTATTTTCATCTAGTTAATTGTTTACTAAAGTATTATAATTTATTTATTAAATTATTTAATATTCATACTAATACTAAATGTATACTTAATTTATGATAATTTTTACATTTTTAAAGATCAATGAGTATCTTATCTTAGTAGATCAGAAACAAAGTATTGACTGTTGAGTTGTAAATGTCCTTAGGTTTAGATTTAAAGCAAAATATGCAGTATTATTGCATTGATAATACCCCAATATTGTGGAAAATAGATAATATGACCAAGATAATCTTTTCTACATCATAGCAAGTGTTAATTTACTAGTATTAAAAATTAGTCCCCCGTGATTAAGTAGGTAGCAGGTAGGTATTATTAATTTCTACTAATATACAACATAAAACTATTGATAAGTAAATAAAAACATTTGGCTATAAACTATTGTGATATTAAGAAAAATATTTACCTATTCATTGTTTATCTTAAATATGTTGAGATATAAATCCATAATAATTTATGAGCGATGACTAATAACTGATGGTACTTTTAATTGTATAAAATCACATTTTGGTGGTATCTCTGTATATCGACTATATGTGATAGTAATATTAACAATTTAAGATACAACTACAAATGTCTCATGAATAAGAAATCTAAAAACAGACCTTTTACAGAATTGAAGTTGGTCCATATGAATAAATACTAATTTTATAGCACTAATAAAATATTGATAGAAAATAGAAATTGTAAATGGTGTTCAAAATGGTAAGTAAATTGTATGAGTATTTTTTTATTGCAACATTTTATTTAAATATAATAGTATGTTATAATATTCTGATTATAAGTGTGGTCTCATTACCACAACAATGTATATTTACATATTTTTGTATAAGTTAGGTTTAGGTATCTAAATGACTAAATAGTAAATAGGTAAATATGTTATTTAACTAATAGGCTCGTTGCACACTCACCGATATTATTGATGTCGGAGTGACAGAGTCCGATGTACTCATTAGCTGAAAATTAAAACTTGATTAAATTTAGTAAATTAAAATTAAAATTTTAAAATTCATTGTTTAATACCTATGTGAACAAAAATAAATTAGCTTATTAGTTTTTTTTTGCGTTAAAAACGTAAAGAACGCAAACAAAAAACAGCCAGAAAGTTTTGATTACCTATAGGTACATCTTTTAGTTGCGGTGACATATTTAGAAGGTGGTTTAAAACCCATACAAAAATTAGAGATTAATTTGCTAACTATTTTATAATAAGCCCTTTTGGTTTTCTACCATGACAAATGTCAACAATTTAGTTTAGTATTTTTCTAATATTGATATTGTTAATTTTTTTTAAACTATTATATTAGATACCTACGTGTAGTGTGTACCAATTTTTATAAAGTACCTATTTTGAATTATTGTAATAATATTTGACAATATTGTATTACTAATCTGTCTACTGAATACCTACTGATAGTATTCAATTATTCATAGCTAGTAGTTACTACTATTATTACTATAAGTAATAAATGTGTAAATATAAACTATTCAATTTTTAAAATGTGATATAAAACATTTGTGCTCTTTAAATAGAAATAGATATCAAGACAAAAAAATTATTTTTACGCTTACTGAAAATTACAAAAAGTTGTCATATCACTTGTATGCTCTAAGGTGTCATAATAAACTATATTATGTGAACTATAAACCCACCAATTTTATGTTGATCTTCATAACTCATTTCTTCAAAATTATTTTCTACAAATCTAAATAGGTAGTAAATACTTCTCTTCAATCATTTTTTTTTTAATTCTATCTTGTTGTCCAGTGTTTCTCAACCTGGGGGGTCGCGATCACCTTAACTAGGGGTCACGTAGGCTAAAATTATAAAACGAATAATTTACAAAATAAACATTTTTATTTAAAATTGTTTATTGGATAAAATAAATACTTACACCTGTAACAAGTTTAAATTAGGTACTACACATGGTATGTTTTCTTTGGTTAATTGGTTAATCATATGATATTTTTATCGTTTAATTTGTACTTAATATACATAGGGGGGTCGCTAAGGGATTTACCATATTCAATACCTATTTTGGGGATCGCGACACTAAAAAGGTTGAGAAACACTGTAATGTAGTCAATAATTAACATTGAACTTAACTCACAATGTTGAACGTTGCTCTATTAACTCGATCAGTGTTATAATATTGTACTTATATGTCGTGTTAAAAAAAAATCATACAAATTATGTAGCATTGTAGCGGATTTAATGCACCCAGTTGACTTTGTCATAACTTTTTGGGCCACTAATAAGTAATCACCACCCTACATCGTGGTTGACACTATTATCTATAATCTATTATTCTAAATCAGGGCCATATAATTTTAAATGAATATTTTTATTCTACTCTATTTCAGTGGTTACTCGACAAATGCTTATTAATACCATAGGTGTCAGGTGATAATCAATAGAGCTAATGTACTCCCCTCTCCCACCAAAAAAAAAAAAATATATTGTAAACTAACCACCAACTAAATTTTAGAGTAAAAAAAATTTAAAATTAATTTAATGATTTATTTTATAAATCATGATTAGATAGGTACTTATTTAGCCAACAGCTAGCTGCAAACCCTAATTTATACATATAACTTAAACAGTTATGATCCCTACGTTTCAATAAGACCAAGGTATATAAAATATAATATCTACTTAATCGTCACAGAAATACAGAATATAGAAGCTTATTATCAACCGCATTATATACTAGTATTAAAACGTAACATAAATTTCTATTTATAAGTATTTTTGAATTACACTGCACGTGTCACGTGTACACAAGGTTAGGTTAGGTTACACAAGATCAAAATTATATATATATAAAAAAAAAAAATGTTTTTTTATGTATGTTCGATATCGTCAACCTAACTCGCAATTGTCTTAACTCCATTACTCCAAAAATGTCATTTTGGGATTATTTAGACAATATTACAATGTTTTTGCATTGTTTAAAATCATTATCACTCCAATTGGTTAGGTACTTCTTTTTCCATAATATCGGCTGTTAAAATTCTGAAGATATTAGGTTTTAATAAAAACTTTAAAATTAATGATACCTACGATTTTTTTTCCTGAAAAGTTGTCATTTTGAAGTTAGATCAATTGCAAGTTAGGGCGACGATACACTTATTACTTATCTATAATACCAAGGAGTATAAATAAAATATAGTATGGTGTATTATTATTTATTATGGATATTAGCTTACCTATATTTACTAACTCCAACCAAGTCTCTGAAGTCGCCTTTTCGGACGTTAATGTATTGTAATATTAAAATTAACCAGGAAACACTTCGAAGAAGTTGGATGAAAAGTCTCCCAAAAAAGGTATGTATGTGTATACTTGATACACTAGCTGTTATTACTTATTAAACAATAGAATAGTTAAAAATCCCTAAACTTTCCTTTTAACGTTGTTCCTAATTTTTTGTCTACACTATTAGAAAATAATTTAGAAAAACACTTGTAAGAGGATACCACACTCGCATGTGTTATCTCTTTTGTATAAACATATAACATACTTTATTTGTTAAAAAATGTTTTGCGCGTGATGTATTTACTCCTTCGATATTTGTATCAAGATTACCAAAATTATAAATCGCATGAGAAGAACTTTAAGGGCATCGTAGCGTTTTAATTTTTTTTTTTATGACATGAATACAGTTTTAAAAAACAAGTTAGTTTTTTTTAGTTAGTTAGTTAGTTTTAGTTTTTAGTTAGTCCGGCCGGGAGGAAGCAATGCGAAAGCAGTCCCCTCCCGGTCGTCGATTCAAACAGAAAAAAAAGTTTTTAGTTAGTTAGTTTTGTTTTTTTACAGTTTTAATAAAGTTTTCGGTTTGAGAACTAGGTTTATTTCATTTAATTATTAAAAATTATTGGTTATTACTATAAAAAACATTAAAACACTACGATTCAGATAAAATTCTACCCAGTGTAATTTATAATTTTGATATAAAGAGTAGATATCCCACGCAAAACAGTTTTTGACTTTGTTACACGTGTAGGTATAAGACAGTTAAAACACATGCGGGTGTTGCACTGTGTTGTCGTTTTAAGATCTTACAATAAGACCACCCTTGAACCTAATTATTCAGCATTTTTCAAATATTAACTTCAGTCCATCATGTATTTTAAAATTGTTTCTTTGTTTTTTCTTTAACATAATACTATAATTTTGCATATAAATTTAATTGTATTTTCACGAAGTATATTTGTACACCTGTGAAAGGCAGTGATAATTTTGAACGAATAATGAATAATATATAATAATAATATATTATTTATTATAATCAAAAGATAGTAAATACCTACTTATACTGTTATAGGTACTTATCATATCTAATCATATTCTAAATATTTTGATGTAAAATATGAATACAAAAATGTACCATGCCATTATTCAAAAAAGTAAAAATTTAAAATTATAACGATAAAAATGTTTTATTTCGACTGTAAATTACGGCAAAAAAATATATTTAAAAACGTTAATAGATTTTGAAATAAGTACCTAATTTATGTTGTTCGATTAAACATTAAAAAATCATTCTGCTTATTAGGTGTGAATTACACCGTGTGATTAAAAAAACATAATAAATATAGGTATCATACTGTCATTTATTTATATTCATGTAAGTGTTTTAGGGTGAGTGTACTAAGAATACGTGTTTTGTAATTAATTATAGTCATAATTGATATTAGTAATTTTATATTTTATATTATAAAAATACATTAATTCATAAGTTCCTATATAGGTACCTATTAAAAACAAAAATGTTTGTAGGTATTCTAATACTTATAGGTCCTACGGTTAAATAATTCATCTTGAAATTAACATGATGCATATTGTGATTGCCAAATTTTATATTTATTATTATCTGCTTCACTTGTTGATGGTTTAGTTTTTGAAATTGCATTATTGACTTCTTTAGTTGTTATTGTGAAATTGATTTTATTACCAGCTTTTTTTTCTAAAACTTGAAATATTGAACGCATAGCCTGCATTGCTGTTTCTTTACATACAAGTCTTATATCTGCACCAGAATAACCATTAGTTTCCTAAAAAAAGTAGGAATTATATTTTATAGTACCTACCTATTAAGTATTGTATTAATTTTGTGTAACAAACCTGAGCAAGACTATCACTATCAATGTCGCATTTGATATACTTGTGTTTTTGTAACATTTCCGATAAATAGTATACAAACATATCTTTTCTAGCTTTAACATCCGGTAAATCAACAAAAATACGTTTTTCAAGACGACGAAAAATCGCAGGATCTAATTCCCTTTGATTATACAAAAATAGTTAATCATAGGCAACAATATAATACTTATAATAATAAATGTGTAATTAAAATACATATAGACTTTTACAGTATACTTATTATTAGGCCTAGGGGTTAGGGACTAGCATTTCCATATTTTTTCTGAATTATGAAGGAAGTAGCAGTCAAATATTAATCAGGTGACGGGTTAATAACTTATGTTAAGTTTCAAGTAAACACAAAAAATGTTTTTAAATAACAATAAAATAACTAATTGTTATATTCTTCGTTTAAATATCTAATTTGCTTTCAAATTTGAACTTAAAATTTCTATAGGTTAAGACGGTTAAGTACAATAAATAAAATTACCAAGTTTTTTACTTTGTATAAGGATTTAGGATTATTGTTATTAATTATTACTTTAACTATTTGTTTAATGTGACTGTCTAAATATATATTATTATAATTTTACCACGGATGGTTTGATGTTGCCAACAGAAATATTCGTTTTTCTGAACGTAGGAGACCATCCATATGTATTAATATTTCAGATGTTAGTCTACGAGAAGCTTCGTGGTCAATACGCTTCGATGCAATTGTATCTAACTCATCAATAAATATTGTACTTGGTGACATTTGTTCTGCCATTTCAAACATTACTTTAATAAGTTTTTCAGAATCTCCTCTCCATTTAGCAACAAGTGTACTAGGTGTGATATTGAAAAATGTAGTTTTACATTCAGTCGCTACCGCTTTAGCAAGCAATGTTTTTCCTGAAAATAGTGTTTATTTTTAATACCTACATAATATATACTATAAAATAGTAATTTATTAAAATATCTATATAATATAAGCACCTGTACCAGGAGGACCATATAATAACATTGCTGCCCACGGGGTACAAAGTCCAGTAAATAAGTCAGGATATTTTGTAGGTAATACGATAGCCTCATCTAATAACTTCTTAGGCGTCGAAAGTCCTTTAATATCTGACCATTTCACATTTGGATTAGTGACTAAAATTTCCTTTAAAATAGTTTCAGTTTAAATATTCTGTTTGATTACTTTTTATAACACTAAGTGTATTTTTAATTATTACTTTTGATATAATTTCAGCGTATACTCGCCATTCGTCCTTCCAATAACCGAGATCAATAGAAGGCAAACAATATTCTTCTTCTAATGATTCATTACAAATATTTATAGGAGTTACTGTAATAAAATTAGTGTCTATTGTTTGAATATCTCGTGAATGTTGATTTGTATTTGATTTTTCACAAGTTTTGGTTTTATTTTTTCTATAATTTTGTGCATCAGATTTTGCAATATCCAACGATTTACTAATTTGTGGTTTTTTTTGATAACGTAAAAAATAATAGTTTTCGTATTCTATAAGAATAGTATCTAAGTCTATGTTATCACAAACTACATGATTATTTGTATTTAAACAAGCTTCTTCTATTAATGTTGATGCTGTTTTGATGTACCTAATTTATAAAAACTATGTTTAAGAGGATGACATACCCACATGTTTATAGACAAAATGCGTTTATGCAGTCTGAATAGAACTGGCTCAATTTTGGTTCTAGAGTCAATATACCTATAACAAAATTGAATTATGATAATATTTCTGAGGGCAAGAAGCTGCGTTTCTTCCATTATTCGCAATATAACGTTCATTATATCGCTTAGAAATAACGAAAATGTCAATATTTTTAAATGACCTTTAACTTTTTAAAATTAAATTAAATTTTTTTTAACGCAGCGTCTTGATCTCAGAAATATTGTCACATTTTGATTTTGTTAAAGTAGATTTACTCTAGAACCAAAATTGAGCGAGTTCTACTCACAGCTAGACTGCGTAAACGCGTTTTGTTTATGTCGCGTACGTGTGTAAGAGGGAGTCACGGAGACAACACATGCGGTTATGATGTCCCCTTAATGAGTATTCAAATATAATGATTAATGCTATAATATTTCTCATAATATTAAAAATTATTACGGTATATATTATTGTACAAGGAAAATATGTTTTTTTTGGAAGATTTCGGTTGTAGTAAATTAGTATGGTCATGAAAAAATATCTATGTTATTTATTTATTTTCATCAAAAATATACTGAACTTTAAAAGACAATTTTACAGTGATACAAAGGTAAATAATACATTTACAGATACAATATAGAAAAGTCAATTATTAAATAATTGCATAAATAATGGAAAGTAATTAGTGGCATAGTACAAATATTAATACTACAATAACGAGTTTTTGTAACCTACATAGTAGTTAGATAAAACTCGATCCAAATTTCCCCATGAAAACTATATAGCGACCCACACATTTCACTCTTACAGGGAAGTATTTCTAAAAAATCAAAGTTTGTTAATTACTTTTATTACTTATTACCTTATATGTATACTATATAAAGTTTATAGGTTTGTAATAATATAATTTTATAAAAGCATTTTTAATATTGAGGCGTATGCGAAACGCGTGCTTGTTTTTATGCTGTGGTTGGTAACAGCGCCTTATAAGTTATAATTTATATAGTTTATGTTAACAAAGTATAAAATATTATAAATATCTTAGAATCAATAGAATCTATAAAATTAATAAAATTCTTAAGATTCCCTAAACCAAGGGTGGATCCAGCGTGTATTTACGGTCGGGGCACTTTATAGGAAGAATTATATAATATTTGATATAGTTCCTTCCCACCAATATTTTTTTTAATATAATTTTTTTCCAACGGTGGTGGCACTTGCCCCCAGTGCCACCCCCCTGGATCCGCCCATGCACTAAACATTTACTCGAAACTCACAGTTTGAGAAATGCTAACGTATAGGATATTTACTGACAAAATTGGCTTTTGCTTTTTTTCAAAAACATATTTTATACAGATAAAATATATAAATATTTATCATTTAAAATTTTAAACAATATTTTATAGTTCATAAGTCAATAACATAGGTAGCTAATAAAGTAAACTTTTATATTATAGAAAAGAAGGTGAAAAAATATTTTTAAACTACCAAAATAAGTATACCTAAGTATAAAAAATTATTTGTTTATTAGGTACCTGCCATAGGTGAAAGTTGGGGAGGGGCAAAGTCTCCAAAATTGAACATATTTTAATATTACGGTTTATTTTGTAAAAATAGATTCTGGCTCTCCTCTTTAAATGTATAGGAAATAATTAGTACAATCTGAAAATTAAACTTATAGCTAATTGATTATACAAACTTTAACTATACTACATAGGTAGTATACTAGTATATTCTTAATGAAGCCAAGAAGTTCGTATACTAATAAATAAATTGCAATTTGTAAAAATAATAATAATTTAATACTTGTACCTAATAAATTGACGTTGAACAAATCAGAATCGACTTTTTCAAAATAAATTTTTATATTCAATAAAACCTTTTAATGCATTAACTAAACCGCTATTGTTAATTTATAAAATACCTAACTAGTATTTAGAATAACTAGTTGAAGTAGGTATATATTTATGGATTCATACAATATATTAACTGAAAGTAGGTACTTAGTCATAATTCTATAAAATAGCTAGTTATTTTATAGAATTTCTGAATTTCATACATTAACGTTAACATAAATATAAATACCTAAATAAGTATTTAAAGTTTAAATACTATTACAGTTTTAGGTACTTTTTGCTATTTGCAAAAATATTTGTGTTTAGTACTTTTATATAATATGTTATAACTTATAATAAATATAAGTAATAAACAAGTTTCAAAGTATAGGTACCTCATAATCGTATTTATTAATTAGGTACCTATCTACCTATTTACTTTTTACATTACGACTGGTACGCGAGTATCCGTATAAACAATAAAATGTATACTTGACTATATTCATACCCTTTCTTAAAACGTACCTTATTACTCAAATTTCTAAAATCCTTTGATATCCCTGCAAATCTTTTTTCCATTCTTAACCCAAAGTCAGAGTTACTTATTTATTAAAATATAGCCTTCATTTTGGAGGCTGGCTGTAGCATTTAAGTTAACATAGATAATTAACCATTGTTGTTAGATCATAATTCTGTTCATATACTTGTTTTGTATTTAGTAACTAATTATCTTTTTTTATATAATTGTTGAGCTAAAATTTTTTTTACAAAAAGCTAATAAAAAAAAATTCATACCCTTCGAATCTTAAAAAATTCTCTATCAAATAAAGGATTGATTTTTTTCTTTCTTGTTTCTTCTTTTTTTCCTGTGAATACATTTTTATACAATATTTGGTTAAAATTTTGTTTATACATATAAAATCCGTTTACAAAATTCCTGTACATAATTCACAAGTAAAATTATTAACTATAAACATGTAGTTGTATATTTATTATTATTCCTCATATGAATTTATTAAACATTTATACAATTGTAAAAGTGTTGAAAAATGTTTTGGTCATTTTGGAGGAAGTAGAACGTCATCAAAAGAAAAAAAGAACGTCCCTAAATACTATGCCTAATTGAAACAATTATATATTTATATTTATATGTATAATGTACATATTATAAGTAGGTACGTATAGGTTTAAAATGTCACTGCAAATTAATTGTTAGTTATTAAATTACTACTATACATGCGTGAAACATGATATTGCGTTTTTAAACTTTTTGTCAGTGTTAGATATTTATTATTAGTCGTAATTCGTGGCCCAGTTAAATTAATGGCAATTAAATCAAACTACAAATTGCTATATTTTAACATTTTTTAGATAAGTATTTTGTTATAATAAATTAAATAGTATCTAGTGATCTACCTACTTATATAAAGTATTTTTAATTGTAACTTATAATAATATATAGGTACTTTTGTAATTATAATATGTAAAGAGTATATTATAGTAATGCAGTAATGCAGTGTACCTATGTATTACAATATTACATATTATAACACTTAAATATGTGCATTGTGCAAACATTTATAGAAAAGAAATTGTACCTTATCTTAACTAGCAAAGCATTCAAAGCTTTACAATGTCAACTTAAGTATAAGTTCAATGTGCTTTGATTCAATGGTTATTTAACTACTATTACTACTATTACTAATTACTTAACTATTATTAGTATGTATAAATGTAGGTATATAAGAATAAAAAAATAAGTACCTACATATACATGGACACCGGAAAATAAATTTGTCAAATAGCATAATAAATATTTATTCTACATCTTATAAAAGTTTAAAGAAATAACATTTTTTAACATTTTAACCGGAGATGTCCCTCTGCTATGATTTTAAGTTAGTCACTCATAATTATATATATATATATATTTATATTGAGCTTGCAAATATATATATTTATCGAGTTGTTTAATATTTATTACTGTTAGGATACTGCTACATAAATATTTTTAACTCTAGCGACTAGCTGTTTTTGTTTTGCGAATAATGAATATACAGCATCAATATATTTTCCACGATTATGACTATGGTTCGGTTCAGGCAAAACCTATTGAGGTTTTCTATAGAAAGATTTTTCTCGTACTTTGGTCAAATAGTAAGTATTTTTATTTTTTAATTTAAATTAATGATTAAAAATAAAATAAGCTACACCATTAAATATAGTTCATATGTTTTTAAAATACACAATCGAATTTTGTTAAAAAAATTTGTAAAAATTCTTACCTTTTTTTTTGTTTTTCTACGAGTTTATAAAAATAAGTACTGGGATTTTTTAAATTTTGACCTCTTTAAAGTACAAACTAAATTCGATCTTGAATTTTCTATCAAAAACTACGAAGTTCTCTACCCTACCCTACCCTCGAAGTTCAAAAATTAAGCATTTTATCTATTACTTGTCATGTACGCTTACATAATTGTAAAATCAATACATTCACCACCCAAAATCTAAAAATACCTAAAATATTGATTATGCTTTTATTGAATAACTATAATAGCAAATTATTTTAATTAAAATTTAAATAATTACTGTAATTTATTAAAAGGCAAGATAATATTTTTTAATTTAATTAGTATATGGAGCGTAATGCTCACTAAAAATTAACATGCTAGAGGCCCATTCATAAGCCAAATCGACACTAACAAGATATATAGTTTTTAATAAAACGTTTACCTTTAATACATATTATAAATGTACAATATTTCCATAATTTACTTTTAAGTGAACCAGAACATCGGAATAGCGAAGGTAACGAATATACCTTTAGTATTATTATTATTATTTTATTAACTCATTTTTAAATATTACTAATAATATACTATATAATATACTATAATATAACGTGCAAGATAGGTAGAAAAAACAAGTGTTGATGTTGTGATCACTTAAATGAAACACCCAGTATGATATTTAGTTAAACAACACTGATTATTTTTAATTTGTAATCTTTATAGTATTATTTACATACGTTTATAATGATAACATTATAATGACATAGGTAATAACTAATAAGTATAAGTTTAATAAAACTCACATAATCGCGTCCTTGATGTGTGCTGTTGTTTAATGAATCACATCTTATCATTGTTGTAAAACTTTAGTTATTTTCTATTTAATGAAAGAACGTGAATTGTTTAATCAAAAACAAAAAGTTTACTTCATACTAGCATTTTATGAATATTTCATACCATCGATCACGCACAGTTAATATAAACTATAATATTATTTCCATAGCAACAACTTGCATCGTGAATTCGTGTGCGTTTATTGAAATATTAAAATAAATAATACTTATCTATTTATATTTAACTTAACATTTTTTATATTTTTTAAATTTTTGCTAAATTGGGTTTAATTATTTGTTATTATATAACCATGAACCTTTAAATAACGTACCACTTTTTCATATGAAGCCCCCGCCTAATAAAAAAAAATATATTGTACTCAGTATAAACCGGTTCAGTTTATACTGCAACAGTTATCAGTTTATCACACTACAATTTTTGTATACTTAAATAGTTAGAAAATAAGATACTTGTAATTTTGTAAACGTATTAGTATTTATTTTATTAATACAAAAAAATTAATTCTATTTATTATCTAATAATAAGTTATTTTTTAAAAATACCTATTTTTTTTTTCACTGAATTTTAAATTAAGCTAGTTTGTACATAAATCAAATACTCAATTGTAAAAATGTAAATATTTCTAATGGATCTTTGTTTTACGAAAATTGTATTAATTTTATTTTTATTATTTATGTAGCCAATTGACAAGTATGACTGAACAGGTGGATGTTAAATTAAAAACTTACCATTGGAATAATCAGGTAAATTAATTAATATAATTTATATAGGTATTTAATTTAATTTTAATGAAGATATTATTTTTTAATATTAAATCTAACCCAGTTTCATTTATAAAATATAGGAATTTCTAACCAATATCATAATATTCAGAACATTTTTGTTTGCGTAATTTATGATGTATGTACCTATAGTTTTTGAATTTTTTTTCATATTTTTGAGTTGACTAATTATTCTTCAATTATTCATATTTTATCCTTCAAAACTATCATAATTTTACCAATTTTCCATTATTTGGTATTAATAACTATGGATCATTTCTTTGGAAAAGTTTTTTCTAGTATTCATTTGCTATAGTGTTTATCAGGAAAAAATTTTTTAAAAAAAACGCGTTTATAAGTTTTTATAATCATTACTTAGGTAAACTATCTTGAATTACTAAGATTGAAACATAAAAAACAATCAATAACTTATATTTTAGTACATTTTAAACATTTTAAAATAAATATAATATATTATATAAATTATACTGTGTGCGAAAGCTGTACGGGTACGTTTATGACTATACCTTTTAAATAGTTGTTTATGGTGTATACCTGAATGAGTAAATTACAATTTTTTATAGATAAAGTCCAAGTCATAAAATCGTTTAGAGTACACTAGTATAATTCACTGCTGATTACATTGAATTTATTTTTAAGTAATATGTTTCTTCATATTTGAGATATGTGTTAAACTGTGGATGGCTTTGATTCATTGTGGGTGTAATATACTTAATATAATTTTATTGAAGGAGATATTATATTTAGGTTAATTACACAATGCTTAAATTGTAAAGGTAAAGTGCCTATTCTGCTTAAGAAATATTACAGTGTACTTTTTGTTTGCAAGCGAAATCTCATCACTTAAAAAATCCTATATTACCTATCTACTGATATCTAATAAATAATGAAAAATATATCTGATTATAATTCCACATTCCACAATACGTTTAAGCATAGAGTCAAGATTTTTTCTATTTAATTGTCATATTGATTTATTCAATTCCTACCCTACAATATACCAACAATAGCAATAGGTACATTTTTATATATTATTATAGGTTACATACATTTTTTGATTTTTGGATGAATAATGTATTTTCATGATATTAATGATACGCAAAGAAATCGACAAAAACGCTTTATTTAAAATGTTGATGATTTTTTTTCAGTGTTTTATGGTTATGTACTTATACCAAATTAACGAATAGAATAGAAATACGAATAGAAAAGGTAGTTCTTGTAATCTGTAAATTTTAATGTATAAATATTGTTTTATATCGGTACATACCCAAATTACCCATAGTAGTTGTCAGTTGATACGATGTCTATTAGTATAATAAATAAATTACTGTCTTTAATTTGAAAACTTTAAACCAAATAATGTTTAGAAGAACAAACAGTTGCTATGTTGAATGTTTGTACGATAAAGAAAACACAATATGCGATTCAACTTTTCCTTAAGACATTTCATTTTTGAACTTTTTTTATTTATTTCAGTGTAATTCAATTATAATACAATAAAAAAAATAAAAAAAAGAGCTGATATGTATACTAAGTTAAGCTTGTATCTAATATAGGTACAGGGTTCCTATAGATAAATATAATAATAATATATACAATTCTTTATGCTATTACTTGCAACTTGAACTAGGTACTTATTATCAGGATGCAATTTATTTTTGTCGATATAGCCAATACTATTTTCGTTTATATGTATTTATGTTTATTTATCGCAACTAAAAATATTGAACTAGGTACGCTAATAGTTTTAGATGTATTATATGTATGTTATTATTTATAATTCATAATCATAAGACATGATCATTGAACGGTATTAATATAAAAACCGGCTTTTATTGAGGGGCCTCTGAGTTTTCTTAGGTGACCTAGCTCTCACTTCGGTCTTGGCAATATGCCTGTACATTAGTATGATGTTTGATATTAGTATCATGATTGTGAAGATAAATAATTAAAGGTAACCATTATATTTCCATTAATTTTGAATTGAAAAAAATCAATATACATCATACATGATTGCATGAAGCTAATTGGCCTTTTTTCGCTTTTACATATACATTATACATACGTATATTAAATATATTAATACATAAATTTTATATACAACTGTCCCGAGCGCCTAAGTAAAAAATATGTATCACAACAACCCCAAAGTTTTTAATAACAAAACGTTGTTAGTAAATATTATTTTGGTTACCACTATATGTCTGTATAACCTTGCTATATATAATTATGAGTATGGGTGTTATACGTATATCCTATTTGAGCTAAGATCAATATAATAGTATAATACTGCAATGTTTATAAAATATATAGATACGGAATTTATACTCATTACTTACTACAGACTACAGTGATAGCATTAGGTACCTACACCAGTAATTTAAAGTTAGTTTAGTTACAATCAGCATAGAAAATGTTTTGTCAGTAAACTAACTAGAGATCTCATTTTAGGTCAGCGAGTTAGAGTACTTCGTTAAATTTTAAACCATTCATTTTTTAAAAATGTTATTGATTCATTCCACTTATTTATGATGGCAATAAAAACAATTGTATCGTTATATGTTTTGTCTTAAATTTTGTTATTATAATAGTTAAAAATATTAAAATAGCTGTTCATATGTTTTTAATTAATGTCGTAGTTTGAACTAATTTCTTTTCACAGTTTAGATAGGTATATTACTGGTATTCGGTAACTAACGAACTATTAAGTTATGGGCGGATGACCACTCCTATATAATTATACTATACGACTTTATGACCTATGTCGGTTTTATATGAAGCATTGAAAATTCGCAGTATAATAGACTTTGTTTATTTGGATAAATATTTAATATTACATGATAAGTGATGACATCATGATTACATTGTAATGATAGGAAAAATTTGTCTGTAGACGAATAGGCGCAGTATTCAATTCCTGCAGTCCTCAATGACTGCTGAACAATTTTTAGTGCTAATTTGTATTTAGCAGTATATTCATGTTCTATGTAATGTATATATAAGAAAATATCCAGGATTTTCAGTTTATCACCTAGGTGATTGATTAATCTACCGTTGTCAAACTGTAGTTTCTATTCTCTATTATAATATTACCACTACATAATATAACATTAAGTATTTATTTTATTTCAAAAGTATTAATTTTTACATGCATTACGGTTGTGTGTCCAAGGTACAGTTGGTTGAAAAGAAAATACAATTACCTACCTAATATGTTACAATATTACGTTGTATATCACTTTTAAAAAGAAAAACATTTTATTTTATACGCATGAAGAAGAAAATTATAGGTTATAGAGAGGGTTTTATTTTCTTGGTGTATCATTTGGTGGATTGGGTGGTTACGGTCATTTTTAGTGTGATGTATATAAGGACGCAGAAAGGATGCGAATGTTTGATAAAATCATATAGATCGACTGACATAAGTTCACAGTACAATTTATATTATTCTTTACTTAAATATAAAGTTAATGTAAGCATTCTATCTCTTTCTTTGATAGCAATAGGTACTGAATGCTTTCCTAATTCAATCGTATACATAATATAAATATTTAATATTGTAACTATATACATGTTACAATACAACTTTACAGATCCAATCCTTTGAGAAATTGGTTCATGATGAAGAAAGTAAATTAAATGTAAACCAAGGAATAAAATTAGGATGGGTCGAAGGTGTGCTGAACCCATGTTTACTCAGTATATGGGGTGTTATGCTTTTCTTGCGGATGCCCTGGATTGTTGGACAAGCTGGCATATTTGATTCGATTTTGATTATCTTCATATCACTTATAATAATAGTTATCACTACATTTTCACTGTCAGCCATCAGTACTAATGGACGAGTTAAAGGAGGTATCTAATATAATATTATGCATGTATTCAATAGTAAATAGAGTACAACTTATAGCATAGTTATGACTTATGAATGTATTGAAATTCTAAAGATTTTATTATCTAAAAATACTTTTAATAACAAAAAAAAAAAAAATTAATAAAATGCTTCATACTTCAATATTGAAGGTGGTGTTTGGATGCAAATTAGATATTTTTGGTTTGATTCTGAGAGTAAAATTAGAAAATTATACCTATTTGTTTTTTAAATGATTGAGAAAATTAATAAAACACATCAGAATAAAAGATTAAGCACAATAAACCAATTTATAACAACATCGAATTTATTTTTTATTATAATTTAAAATTGTCATAAAAATGTACAATAATTTTTTTTTTGATTAAATACAATTTTAAAAATATTTTTTTTCTTAAAAATCTATTTATAGAAGTTTGAAAATTATGCTAGGTTTTTTTATTAGATTTCACAATTTCACATAATCTCTCTCCCTGATGGTTGTATCAGTTCCAAATCTATGATAATATTTTACAATTTTTTTATGGTTTGTTACTTTATATATTTGTATTGTAATTCAAGTTTTATTAAATTGGAGGCCAACTACATACATTGTCACATTCCAATATATTTTATTTCACATCAAAAGTATAAAGTTGCAAAAATAGTAGCACGGGTTTGGAGCCGATGTGGAATTTAAGAATCAACTTCAAAGAAGTGAAACGTATACAGTTTAACAGTGTGATTCTTAAGAGGACGCCATACCTGCATGTGTTGTCTGTCTTATACACGCGTACCATGGTTAAAAACTATTTTGCGCTGGACAACTTTACTCCCTCGATATTTATTTCAAAATTACCAAAATTGTAAATCGCATTGAGAAGAACTTTACATGTGTCGTAGCGTTTTAATTTTTTTGATAGTGGTAACCAATAACTTTTAATAATTAAATGAAAAACCTAAAAGTTCTCAAACCGATAACTTTAATTGTATTCATGTTATCAAAAAATTAAAACGCTACGACTCAGGTAAAGTTCTTCTCAATGCGATTTAAAATTTTGGTAATTTTGATATAAATATCGAGGGAGTAAAGTTGTCCCGCGCAAAACAGTTTTTAACTATGTTACGCGTGTATAAGACAGAGACAACACATGCAGGTATGGCATTAAGAGAACGTTATACCCGCATGTGTTGTCTCCGTCTTACAAGAGTGTAACATGGCATATTTTACGCTCCGCAGAACACGTTTATCTATACGTTAATTTAAAAAATAGAGTAAATTGACCTCTTATAAAATCTAAAGGTAAGATTATTATCTAGTCAACCTCATAGGTTGTTTATTATATTTTAATTTTAAAGCGAGTTATGAATATTTTAAAATTGTAAATTGCTTGTAGATTTTAAAATACTCATAACTCGCTATAAAATTAAAATATAATGAAAAACCTATGAGGTTCACTATTTTATAAGAGGTTAATTTATTCTATTTTTTAAATTAATGTAGATAAACGTGTTCTGCGGAGCGTAAAATATGCCACGTTACACACTTGTAAGACGGAGACAACACATGCGGGTATAACGTCCTCTTAACCTTTTCAAAATCCCGTACACTCATAACTGTAAAGCAATTTTGTAGGCTACAGCCATAAAACAAAACTGTACTTGCTACTTGTATATATATAAATTTAAAATTGCATAGGTATATGCAAATTTAAAAATCAGTTTATGATTTATAATTTAAAATTATTATAGGATGTGCTTGATTCAGTTACCTAATAACTAAAAGGATAGTGAGAAAAAGATATTTAAAAACGCATCATGCTAATAATTGTCTAGAATTTATGTTTAACTTGATTTATAATGATTGAAAACTACTAACATTAATAACATTATAATCCCTCAGGGGGTTTATATTTTATTATTTCCAGGTCAATTGGACCGGAATTTGGTGCGTCTATTGGAATCCTATTGGCATTGGCCAATACTATTTTAGTAGCATTGAACACAATCGGATTTTGTTTATCATTAAAATCACTATTGCATACATTTAATATACATGCAATGGATTCCAGTTTTATATTTATACTAACAGGGTTTATAGCGATACTTATTATGGGAATATTGTGTTGCGGTGGCATGGACGATGAAGCTAAAGTTAGTAATGTTAACGATAGTATTATATGGTACCTACTACCTAGTTGATATTATTTTTAAAATGTAATTATTTTTCAAGATTCAAAATGTATTGCTAATTTTTATTGTCGGAGCAATTTTTGACGTTTTAATCGGATCATTTTTAGGACCAACAAATGATGTTGCAATAGCTTCAGGCTTCACTGGACTTAGCAGTAAATTTATTTTTAACTTTAAAAACATATTATAATTTATAATTTTAGTTACAAAAATGTTAAAATTATTTTTTAGTTAAGACATTTAAAGAAAATTGGTATTCAGATTATACGACCGATCAATCATTTTTTACAATTTTTGCTGTTTTTTTTCCGTCTGTTACGGGTATACAAGCTGGAGCAAATATATCGGGAGATCTTAAGGTAGGTATACTATATTGTACTATACTTAAGAATATCAAATATAATTTATAGCTATAGGTAATTATAAATATGACGATTTTGTAGGATCCAAGTGCTGCAATACCGAAGGGAACTCTGTTATCGATTCTCATTACCATTACTTCGTATGTTGTTTTAGTATTAGTGCCCGGAGCTGTTCAACTAAGAGATGCGAGTGGTAATCCAAACGAAATACTTAATGGATTTTATTTAAATTGTTCATTTAGAAACTGTACTCAAGGATTACACAATGATGAAAATGTAATTATATTTATATTTATCATGATATCATAATTAGGTAATTAATAAAGTCCAGGGGCGGCCAAACAGTCGATCGTGGACAATTTCAAAGTCTATCATGTTAGAATTTATTTTTAGGGCCACTCGCCCTATATATTTCTTAATAATTATAGTTATTCAATAATAAAAAAAAATGTTCTACGGAAGTCGATCCTCAATGTGAAGTATATTTTTAGTAGATCGTGACCAAAAAAAGTTTGGCCACTCCTGAATTAAGTAATAACTAAGAGGCTCTAGAAAACATAATAAACTGATAAATATGATTCTGTGTTATTATCAATTAGGATCTGAAAATTTAAATCTTACTAGCTACTACAATACATGTTGCCATTGAATTTAAAAATTATTACAGGTAATGCAGACAATATCTTTATGGCCGTACCTCATATACCTTGGTTGTTTTGCAGCCACTTTAAGCACTGCTTTAACCGCCTTAATTGCTGTTCCTAAAATATTACAGAGGATGGGTCAAGATGATATTTATCCATTTCTTAAATACCTATCAAAAGGCTATGGAAAATCGAATGAGCCTTATCGAGCTCACATCCTAGCTATTGTAATATCATCGATATTTCTTTTAATTGGTATTAAATACAATTGATTAGTATTATAACTATTATGATGATTGTTTATTTAAAACTAAAACTTTTCATTATAAAATATTAGGATCGATGCTATTGTCTATTTTGATAATACATTTTTATCATAATTTCTGTACATGCATATACTGTATAGTAAAAGATTTATATAAACAGATTATTTGGCGTCTTCGCCTATATTTTTTAACAGGTGAACTGAATGAGATCGCATCATTCATCTCCACGATTTATTTGTGTGCATACGCTTTGTTAAATTTATGTACATTTCATGTTGCATATTTCCAACCATTAGGTTGGAGGCCATCATACAAGGTATTTACTAATACTATATTATCATTAAATCATTATAAACGTTAATTTATATTACTTGATTAATAACATAGCATCAATATAAATTAATTATTTTTTAGTTTTATAACAAATGGTTAAGTCTTGCTGGAGCTATAATTTGTTTTTCAGTAATGATACTTATTGACCAACAAATGTCAGTAATTGTTGGATGTATTATATGGATTTTATATACAATCGCAGCTGGAAAGAAAGATGGTATGAAATTAGTTATGAATTTCGTAATTTGTAATCCTGTTGGTTCTTATAAATGTTATATGAATTATATGATATACCAGTGTTTCTTAAGCTCGCGATCACCTTAACTAGGGATCACGTATAGGTCAAAAATAATAAAACGATAATTTACAAAAATAAAGATTTTTATTTTTACATTTTTTATTAAATAAAAAAATACTTATACCTGTAACAAGTTTAAATTGGGTACTACACATTGAATTTATAAATAGTATATTTCCTTTGGTTAATTGGTTAATGATATGATATTTTTATAGTTTAAATTTGTACTTAATATACATAGGGTGGTCGCGAAGTAATTTACCATATTTTATACCTTTATTGGAGGGTCGAGATTTGCGACACTAAAAAGGTTGAGAAACACTGTGATATACTATAATTATAAATCATTATTTTTTTAAAACGATTAAAGATATAAATTGGGGATCTTCAAAACAAATACAACAAATTAAAACCATTATAAATAATGTGTACATGGCTGACACCATTCAACAGCATGTTAAAAACTATGTACCAAATATTATGGTACTTTCTGGTGAGCCTGAATCAAGAAAGGAATTAGTCTATTTTGCTCATTTAATAACTAAAAATAATGGCTTACAAACGTGTATCAACATAATAAAGGTACGTGATTTTTTTCCATATTATACATACCTATGATAATAATTATTGGAAAAATTAAAAGTATAAAATAAAAAAATCTTAAATAAAAATTAAAATATTATAAATAATTATTTTAATCAAAATATTATCTCGTAAGTTATAACTTTAATAATAATATAAAACGCTAAAAAAAGTATTAAAATTATTTATTATTTTTATTATTTAGTATAATAAATTATATCCAAAGAAAAGTATATTCAAGATATAGTAATTTTTATTATTTGTCAATTGATTTTCTTATTTAAAGAATACTACCTAATACCTATGTGCATAAATACGAGTACATCACGAAACAAATTACACTCGATACATAATATTAACATAAATACCTTGTACCTATACTATTGTAACAAGCACAATAATGTTGTTAAATCTGATTTAAAATTAGGTTTATTATTCTAAAACTTTATTTAATTATCTATTATAAATACTATAAAATTTTAATAAAATATTTTAAAAATCTACAAATACAAAGTATTATTATTAAAAGTTTATATTTTATATATTGTTTCTTTAATAAAAAACCTAGTAAAATGTATAGTATTATACTAATAATATAATTTATAGAAAGTTTTATTTTTTAAATTGCTGTTTAATAAAATTGAATTTTATAAAATCCATAAAATTGAATAAATTATGTTGTTATTTACAATTCCAGAGGAAAATGTATGTATTAAATTTTTTTGCAGAATCAATTAATACATAAACAAAAAAAAGAATTACTAGAAAAAGGAGCGAATTGGTTAAATCAAACTGGGATCAGATCTTTGTATAATATACTCGATAATATCGATTTGGATATTGGCGTTCACATAATGAATAGTTGTGGCCATGGCATTCTTAAACCTAATATTATTGTAATTGGTTATAAGCATGGCTGGTTTAACTGCAATGATGATGATATTCAAACATATTTAAATATATTAAAGTATAATTTTTATAATTAATTAATAGAACAAATACTTAAAAGATTGTGTTTGTATTAAAAAGTTTATCAAATATGGATGGAATTGCGACTATAATTGTTCGGTTACCGAAGACCGACACAACCACTGAAAGCGAAGATAACAAAGTTGCTATTACTAAACAAATACGGTTTTACGAAGATGAAAAAGTAAACAGTAAAGCATTAATTAACAAAGAAGAAAAATATCAAGCAAAGTAAGATACTTTTTCAACAGGTTTTTTTTTTTATTTGTTATTTATTTCCCATGGTCTAAGTTAATCAAAATTATTTTAAACTCAGGGAATTTGATTGCTCTGTAAAAATGCACGATACTGAATTTTCGTTTATTACAAAACGAAATAATGGGACAGTGGATGTATGGTGGCTGTACGACGATGGTGGTGTGTTAAAATTAAATCTGTAAATAGGCTCATGTGCCTAAAACATATTTACAATAAAACTGAACTTTACAGGTTTGGCGTTGATCATCGCACACATATTTAAATCGTGTGATACCTGGAAAAAATGCAAGTTTCGAATATTCGGTGTGACGGATCAATTAAAAAACGTAGATGTGGAGAAAAATAAGTAATAATAACAACAATAATAATTTACACTTTAGAAATAGTTAATTTAATTACCTTCGTTAACGATGAAAATACGCGTTAATCGTTACTTACAGACTATTATAGTCTTATATTTTTATATAATAAACCGTTAAAAGTAAAGTGGGATATTATATTATAGGTAATTACATAAGACATAACATTCAACAATGCAACATTGTTTAATAAATAAAAAATCTATAAATAAAATACAGCTGTTAAATTAATTGGGCTAGATGCATATATACATTCATTTTACAAAAAAAACTACACGCAAAGGTGTTTAGGACATGTAGGTAGTACCTATAGGTACCTACTTAACACTGTATAATTGTGTATTTTAAATTAGTTAATACACATAATAATTAAATTTAAATAATATGTATATAACACATAATATATATACACCATGAAAGTTTTACATCTAATTTGTTTATTGTTGTTATCACCATTTACAGTTTTTTTTGTTACACATTTATTTAATTGTATAATTAGTATTAAATCGAATTTTTTTGGTTAGACTTTATTCTTCTGATCACGATAAAATAAATTATTTAATCTGCACCCTCCTATATGTATACGTTATATATACATTTATATTTGTTTTTATGAAAGTTTTCTCACAAATATTTTTTTTTTGTCATCGGAGTCATAATACTTTAATGATAGTAATATGGTTATATACAATGATAAGTGTTATATTATGCGGACTACTGTGCAAAATGAGATATGATAATTCTATTTGCAGAAAAAAACAGCACGAACGCGTCAGGGGAATTCTTAACTCAATAATTTAAACTCCAATTTATCGTGTCACAATATAATTATTATTTGTGTTAGACTTTGATGATTAGGGAATGAAATAAAATGTCATTTAGATTCTGAGCGGAGCGATGAATGTATTGATTTTACAATGTTGTGTGTTTTTTTTTTGTGTCTGTGTACACGAGCACGTGTCGAAATAATGCTTCAATTTCAAACTTTGGGGGTGGTTTCCGATAGCAAATTGAATCTAGTTGGTGTATTGGGTTACTTAATATTAAGTCATTTTTTGAATTTCCCAATATTTTTCAAAAGCGCCGGGAAAAACCCCCAAAAAAAAAATTAAGGAAAAACGGGAATTTTCACATAAAACCAGTTTTCGACCAAATCGATTTTTTTATATGGTTATAATTTAAAAACTAATCACTGTAAAAATTTGACATTTTCACCAAATGTTTATGTCAGTGTTATCTATATAAAGTTAAATTTTCAAAAAATTTTGACTTTTTTGAGTTATTTATAGACCATAGAAATTTTCGATGTTTATGAATTTTTTTTTTAAAGTGTCGATAAAAAGCTTTTGGATGGCCAAAAAAACTTGAAAATTTAATACAAGGTTCCTTATGAGTTGTTCTTATTGTAGCTAAAATAAATTAAAAATCGTTAGTCACAATTTTTTTTTATAAGCGTTTATAGTTAAAAATTTTACGAAATCTGTCGAAAATGCGAAAAATTGCAAGTAATTTTGAAGTTGAAAAATCATAAAATTTTTTGTGTAATAACTAAGAATTAAATATACAACATTAAGTTTTCCTACAAGTATCTATAGAAAGTGATATT
>VUJU01000532.1:0-86794 GCA_009835225.1 Aphis craccivora
AAAATTCCCGTTTTTCCGTCATTTTTTTTTTGTTTTTCTCAATTTTTTTGAAAACTGTTGGAAAATGTTAACTTTTTACCTCTATAATGCACCAAGGATATTCACTTGTACATCGGAAACCACCCCCATAGTTTGAAATTGGAGCATTATTTCGACTAGTTATGCTGTACACAGACACAAAAACAAAAAAAAAAAAAAAAAAACACACATCATTGTAAAATCAATACATTCTTCACTTCGTTCAGAATCTAAAAGGAAATCTTGTAAAGTTGTAATGTATAATAAATAAAGAATATTATAATTTTGTTTTTTCGAGTTTCTATTTTAGGACTGCAGAAGATACGCTTTGTCTACAATTTAACTGACATAATAACAACATATTGATTTAAACTCTACTAATTTCTTAAACATTTTAAACAACAATTGACGTGCAAAATAATATGTTCTTTATAATCGTGGTTGATGTGATATAATTTATCAATAATCAATAACTTAAAAATATAATATATTATAAATTCCTTTGTGTATAGGACCGTGCCCCCCTGACTACGACATCGACATGCAATATAATATACTTGACTGGTATTTAAATGTTATTATTTTCGCCAGTGGATGAAATTATTACATGGCCGTTAGCAATTTTTATACCGGCTTAATCAATAAAAATATTTATTGAGTCGTCACAATAAATATCACTGTCTCAATAATTACATTAAAAAATATACCTACATAGGTATGCACCTATAACCTATCTTCGCGATTAAGATAAATACATCACACTTATCGTGTAATTATCTTTTACTCATATAAATAATAATACCCAATATTAGATATACTACGTTACAAATACATATATTCAATTATATATTTCATTGCAGGAAAGAAAATAAGTCGTGAAACCGTTTTTCCTGTTCCTGCGCGATGGTGTCGTTTTTGCAGGTAAAAAGTTAAGCGTGTAGCCGTGCCGTGATGGATGTCACTATATAGTACCTCGTACAAATAGCGTAGTTGATCTACCGCGTATACGTACGTTACCCATATTATAGTACAATATAATCTTATGTTACAGTGCATTTATAACGCATATTATTACGTACAAACTGCAGTTGTATAGTGCACACTACACCGTTTACCGCGGTGCGTATAAAATAATATTTACCATTATTAATAATAATATATAATATTTTCTGACCTGGCAGCTGGATCATATTTCTCGTATATTATAATAATATTATATACTACGTGCATTTTTTAGCTCGGTATTATTGAATAGTCGATAGTTCGAGACCCGAGTGTTTTATTACTACGTCATATTATAACGTACATATTATATAAATAAAAAACCGGCCAACGAATTTATGAACGATGTTGGGTACATACCACGACCGCTATTAATCTTGCGCACGTAAGTACCTACGTGTTCACACACACACACATATATATATATGTAGATACGCGTGTATGCACGAATACGCATGTGTGTTCACATATATTGTGTGTGTGTGTGTGTATCACATATATCGACACAATCCGCGTCGCTTGTTACAACCGTATAACGAGGTGTAGGTGAACCGTGTACGTGTTAATAACAATATTATATCATTTATATTATCTCGTATCGTTTAAGTACGTGTATTTTGCCCGCCCTTCCGCCCTCGTGCTCGTCTCTCTCGCCATAGTATATAGTGAGAGATATATATCGCCTTCTTCGCGGTGTCTTTGGTGTTTACACTCCGCGACGTCTGGACCAATATTATAATGTCTTTCTCTTTCCACTTTCTGTTCGTTTCATGTATACCGTGGGCCATTTATTTGTCTCTCTCGCGGTCTCCGGCTCTCTGTTGATCGATCGTTCGCTCTACTCGCTATTTTATATGATTTCGGTCCGGTTTTACGCACGAATCGTGCCACCGTCTGAAAACCCGATAATGGGCTCTGTCCGATTGCAGACAATATTAATACGAGTTAATAACCCTTTTCACACTCAGCGTATGGGGATTTTGTCGTTTCGATCACTGAAAAGCGCGCATAATATAGAACCGTTTCATTCCTACATCAGAACTTCGAATAATTATACAATGCATATTCATACGAGCGATTCCGGTTTGTTTATTATACGTGTAGATACCTGGTAAAAGAACAGCACGATAACTTACTATAAAATAAGCTAAAGTTATAAAGTAATAATTCTATAGTAATATGACGTACTTGGGCTTTAAAGAGGGAAGTTCTAGTTAAAAATTACATATAGAATATAGATACATGGCTATTAATAATAAATGCTAGGTATGCTTAACTGTAAAAGACTTAAATGCTTATCAAGTGTCATATCTCAGATTTATAAACCAAGGTGATAAGCGATTTCGGGCCCGCTCGCCCGAATTTTAGGCAAACCGCAGGCTGATGCTTTAACTAAAAGCTACCATATCTATAATGAATTGCATCCTCAAAACCTTTATACAAGTTTCCATATTATAAATGTATTATAATAAATTCACAAATTTGACTTTAACTCACAACTATATAGTTTAAACATAAATATCGAAAAAGTGAACACCTGCTCTGCTCGGCTACGTATAATAATTACATTCAATACAAAATACGTTGCAACTTTTACATAGGTATTTTTTTTTTTTTTTACAGGAACGGTATATGCTTTTAACGTGTACCTACCTCTTTTTTAATGTTTAAATGTCAGTTTGCGAATTGTATTGTCATACTTCAACAATTGTTGTATTTGAAAAAAGATTTTTAGCGCAGTTGAGTTTTTGTAAATAAATTCCATTAATGTTTATCGGCGATTGTCATCATTGTATAATTTTTCCTTATACGTAAGTACTGCAGTAAGAATCAAACAGTTTTCTTTTCAAATACAAGTATTCGAATTTCCGATCGATTGATAGATCGGTCGGTCGATACATTTATCTAAATAAATTGGGCACTGACAAGATTTATTTATGTTTTAGTGTTGAAAACCATACGTTATATGGTGCATATCATAAATCATCAGATCTTATAACAATATAATGTTATATTCATGTTGTGTATTTAATTTTTTTTTTATTTGTGTAAAAGTGTTAAACTGAGGTACATATAATATATACTATAATAGATTATTATAGGTATTAATTAATGTATGAGCCTTATTATAAATTTAAAAGTGTATAATAATGACGTTTCAAGTTTTACTATACATTATAGTGCATACAGCAAACTGCTATTATAATATAGAAGTTCGATGTTTAGTATAAATTAGTTTTTTTAGTATATTAACAATTATCCACAACGTATGGGATTTTTAAATGTTCATTTATATTTTATTCCTATTAATTATATATTATTATAGACAATTTAGATTGGTTATAATTGCTTTTTTACAACTCAAATAATATGGCAATGTAATAATAGGACATTTCCCAATAATAAGGTGTAAACTTAAATTTATACGAGTAAACCGTGTATTAATTTTTTTTCGTTAGTATTAAGAGCTAATGATTTGATATATTCCTTCATGGGTCTCGGGAGACATTGACTATTTAAATAAAAAACTCTCCAACTACTAATGACTTATACATTTTTACAATAGAAAATATTATAAAACATTAAAATCATCATGTTTATTCATCTGTAGAAGAAAATTTATAATAATAATAAATAGTATTTAACTGGATGTCTTATCAATATTAAGTATAAACAAACTGCAACGATATAATATACTCGACCAACAACTAATCGAAATCATGGGATCACAAATTAAAGCATAATAGGTTAGGTTGAATAATAATAGTAGGTACTTATTTTTAAAACATATTGATTAAAAAAAAAACTTATACCTATTAAAAACAATCACTGTAAAATAAAAACAAATAATGTCCATAGTAATTATTAAGTTAATAGCTACGATATCTCAAAGATGAGATAAAATAAGAAATGTGTTATACTTATAACTTGGTGTTAATGTGCTATGCGTGTTTTTTAACTGTCTGCATCGTGTACCTATGCAATTTAATTTGTTTGTAAATTGTAATGTTTATTGTTATTATTTTATGAATTTTATATTGTCTCGATTACAAGACATATTATAATATATTTATTGTAGATAGTAATAATTAAAATATTCCTTGTCCACTTGATCAGTAAAGAATAACATTAGCGGTATAGTTTACGATAGTATAGATTATCTCGCGAAATCGGCAATAAAGTATATTGAATATAAATTTTAAAAATTCACACGAGTTTTATTACTGCGGCTTGTCTTTCCACCAGCTCATGTAAAAGATCAAAATTTTTAGTCGAAATTACTCATTAAATCACTGAGAACTTATTATAATAATATTTTAATAATTATTAAAAAACCTAATGATTGTTGTAATTTTAACAGAGTAAATTTTCATAAAATAAAAAAAAACGATCTTACAAAAGCCACTCATTGGAATCGTTTTTATTTTTAACCAGCCGTACGATAATATTATAACATTATTAATAATCATTCGATTCCGGAATAAGCCGTTACGAGAATCGAATATTACCGTTATAATACTATGTACTGCACCGGCACTGTAGGTGCCTATTAATGTACATATATGTATATCTTGGGGCGAATAATATCGATTTGGCATAATCGTGTGTAGTAGGTAGGTAACAGTGTACAGGGTGGGCCGCGGTGATAAACTGTCTGATCGTTTACCATATTATAAATCTCACTCTGTCCAATATAAAGTAAATAAAAAAATAATATGACGATAGTAGTTTAATAATATATAATATTAATATGTAGTATTATAAATTAAAACGGCTTTTCTTCTAATTTTTTTTTTTTTTTTGCTAACCGTAAAAATGCATTATACTGAAAAAACGGCCACAACAGAACAGTTTTGAACCGTAAACTGCAGAAGCAATATTATCATATAAGCGGGACAACGATTCAGAGATTTATACATACTTTAATATAATATTAACGAGCGCGTTACGTCTACCTATATGCCCATTTAAATTATTGTGTGTATTACAATTTACAGCGCCGTTAACGATCATTTGTATTGATTGTTTCACACGCGCAGAGCAACACATATAGTCAGCTATCATAATAATATAATATAGGAACATGTTTGCTGAACGTATAGGTATGTAGTACCTACGGTTAATAAATTATATTGTTCGGTAAAAGTAACTATATACACGGCGGTGGCCATCCATATATATAATTCGAATAACAAATTAATTCACACGATAGTCATGAATATTACGATGATAATACTGTAGTGTTTGTAGCTATTTTAATAATTAATATATTATATTGGGCTGAACATCATATAGCTACAAAACTGCCGCTGCCGTAAATCGAACGAATCGACGATGTAGATGTTTGTCTGTATAACAACTATTTAAGACTTGCAGTTTTGTTTATATTTTCGACTTAAAGCCTGAAGGGCTTTCAAAGATGTTTTACGTATGAACAATCACTATGGCAGGATGATTTTTTTTCATTCATTCATTATTTGAATACTGTTAAAGTTTTTGAAGACATTTTTTTTTTTTTTTTACATAATCATAATACCTAACTATTTTATTTTCTGTAATCGATTGGCCACCTAAAAAAAAAACGAATAAACATTAATTTTCCGGGAGCCAACAAATTAAAAAAAATTCTTTGAGTTCCACATCCTCGGGTTTAGACATTCCTATATAAAATACAAACTTTTAGAACCATCGTGATAGATTATAGACATCGATGTGGATCGATTACAATCGATATAATGAATATGCAATATGTCGCATTTTCATTAGGTAATATAAAATCGTGTTATTGTCAAGAATGTCAAACCGCGGTTACTCCAACATTTCATGAAGATCGTATCCGACGAGTTGAGCCGCACAGCGTTTGAAGCTTTATAGAAAATCGATTGAGAATAATGGAAATTTGTGTAAGGATATTTAGATTGAGAGATTGACGTCTAATCTGAACATCAAACTACATCCCTTGTGTATAGTCATGTCAGTCCTACAATACAATATAACAATCGCGGATAAACGTCTATTAAGTAATTGACTGCCACGATATCAACACTATAATACTGCGAGCCGTACACGTCTAAAACTGTCGTCGTTTATTGTGATTCAAATATATTCAATGTAATCGATTAAATGCGTATCTGATCTAATGATTTATAAGTTCGGACAGAACTGACAGATTTCTGTTTACGATAGAAATATACCAATGCGAGTGAAAATATTGCTTTTGATCTTTATGATTTTGATGTATATTATATATTCAAAGACTTATAATATCTAACCAATCGTTATATTTTACAAACTAATGACAATATTATCTAATTCGCAAATGAATATTGACCTAGATTAGTTAACATCGTGTTAGTAGTTATAATAGTTATATTATACGAATAACAGTATTTGGATGTATCCCCCACCCCGTTCATAACTACCGGTAGTTTTTTGACATTTCCCTCGTAGCGAAGATATTTTCTAATTTTGATAACAACATTTTATTAGTTTAAAATTAATATAATACAATTTGTTTATTTTAGTTTTTTTGAGCACTAATTGTATAATAATTTTCATATTTTGTGTTGATAAACTATAGGATTGACGATAATCATTAGAGGGGAGATGATGAACTCAACTGAGTAGAAAGACATGGAAGTCAGGAAGTTATAACTTCAAAGATAATAATATTTTACTGTACTTCACGACCGATCATAGTTTTTTTAAATTTTGAATACACGTTTTATCAGTATCGAGGTAGGTTTTTACCTATATATAATAATATATTTACTTGTATTATGGTGTACGCATATCTGCATGACTCATCGTTGAATCGTTCATATTTATACAATTTATAATCAAAATATAAATAAATTGAAGTGATTTTTACGACTAAATGTCAGCAAACATTTTATCAAAATATTTAGGAGATATAGTATTGGAGGTGTGTCTGTGCAGTTTTTTGTATTGTGAATTCGTTTGAGTGAAATTTGATTTTTCACGAAAGATAAAACATATAATAAATTAACGATGAACAGTTTTGTTGTGCATAGAAACTCGAATCAAAATTCGACTGTTGATACTATTGGTTTAACTGCTGGCGGGTATGTTTGGACGAATTGTTTATGTAAACTTCAGACCGAGAGAGTCATACTTTGAATTTCCCGTGTGAAAAACAATCTTACATTTTAATATTTTACCCGAGTTTGTTAGTGTATAGGTACTTAACATACTACGTAGACTCTGCAATGGTTATGATGACGAATGAAACCGCAGTAGTTCAAATTGAATAGGCAATATACCAAAATCTAGGTATAACTTGTTATAATATTAAATATACTGTATTAATTACTATGATTTAATATAGTCAGGGAATTTTCCACAGTATATTTAAACTTATTTCAAGTTAATATTTGAGTAGGTATTCTTATTTACAGTGTTAGCGTTAAAAAAATCATCAAGGCTAAATCATTAAGCTGTCACTCCGCCCGAAATCGCTGAAACTTCTAATAAGTTTGTAAGATATGTCGCAAACCTTTAGTGTTCAGTGATTTCCTATATCCATTTTTCTGCATTGTAGTCATTGCGCAGGTGATTTAAATTTAGTTAAATTAATAATGTAGCCTAAGCTAACTTTATGATTTTATATAATATATTCTCTATATTCTCGTTTTGTGAAATCGATGCGATCATTTCATTTTTGTAAGTATAATATGTACAGACCTATAGAGTTACTTAAATACAATGTTTTCATTGAATGATTATTTTCATTTCTCTACTAACTACGAATATTGAATATATATATATATATATATATGTTAATATTTTGCTATATTTGTAAAATATGTATAATCTGATTCAATCTTATTTTTTGTGGTTTGAACTTCGTTAGTACGAACTATTCGAATGAATAATGATGACAATATTTTATAAAATATATAAATGTAACATTTTATATCTTTAGTATTATTATGTTGCGTTCACGGCACTCAGAGTAGGCAAAATAATAAGCAACTTTTTAGATAATATCAATGGTATAATATAATATTATGACTTGAATCGCGGTATTCGATTACTATATTTTAACTGAATGTTATGCATTTTTGACCATCTCTATCTAAGATGAAAACACAGTGGTCCATACACACAGACCCCCACTGTGCTGTATAAAATAATTTATTCAAACTAAAATAAATATAATAATAATAAATATAAATATTATTAATATAACATTATTATATGGATAAATTATTATTATTATTAAATAATGATTTTCTAATATTATCGCATTATGATAACAAAAATGACAAAACAATTATTCAACACTTTTTGTGACGTTTCACAAATTAAAAAAGTATGAACATTTCCTTTGAACAATTAAAAAATGTTCCAATGTTATGAGAATAATATAATATATTAATATACTAAAACTTTTCTCACGTACATTTTTTAAAATATTTTATAGCTTAACTGTATTACACAATTAATAAAAATCAATATATTCATCTCAAATATGTTCATGATCACATTTTTGTAAATTGAATTAAAAGCTTAAAGCGGCAAAGTGACTTGACGTGACAATACAATACAATAATAGGTGATTACCTATTCAATATTAAGTATCAATGTCCTATAATATAATATCTAATTTTTAGTTTTTACCCACTGTTTATTCAAAATTTAGGTATGCAATACTTTTGTATTTTGTTTATTATTTAGTGTTCAATGCTTAGAATTATAATTAATTACACCGCAGTAATTGGAATAATTGAGTGATTAAAAATCGTATTAATCAGATGTAATTATTACTTATTATAACGCTTTGATTATGACTTAAAATTGATTTTTGCTTGTTTATAAAGCGTAAGTGATAGTTTTTCAATGAGTAATATGCAACATGTTATATGTCCGCGTGGGTGGTAAGTAAGTCACCTATGACTGACTAATATTCGTCATCATGTCTTTAACATTAACGGTACGTGATTTAGACTACAAGGACTCTTGCTTAAATATAAAATGAATAATAGATGAAACAGAAAATATAGATGGTTATAAGGAATGAGGTGTCGTGTCTACAGGATAAATTAAAGTAATGACACACGTAGTAAGTATAATGTGTGTCATGCGTTCTTTTGTTTTTATACAATGCTTTAATTATTGTTGACTAATTAATAATATGATTATGCTCACACATTGAAATAGGAACGTCAATCTTTTTTATAAATTAATAATTTTAAACCATCAAATTATAGTGCTTGTTTAATGTTATATTTTAGAACGTCATATAATTTTCTCAAACTTTCAAACGACCGGAGCGACGATACCCCCCTCTCGCCGCGTGCGTATATTATTATTTATTGCACTATATTATTATATTTCATCGTAAAGGGTAAAATCCATGACGTTTTTCATAACATACAATTAATAATGTATATTATTTATTTATTTATTATACGCAGAGCTTAATGCAGGATAATAAGAGGTACGGTTTGAAGTTGGCCGCTCTGGGTCCTTTGTCTTTTGCGTCTGTCGTCTTGCCGTGCCGCCTTTAGTATCCATTTCGTCACAAGTGCATTGCGGTGGCGGAAGGGTATTATGAGATATTAAATATGTATATCTGTACACGAGTAATATTCGAATTGATAAGTATAGCGATTATGGTAATCTCGAGAACCGTTTTCGCAATAATGCTCATAAACCTGTCTGCGTATAACGTTTTCCAATTGTATCATACGCATTACGCACGTCCTATACACTAACGCAAACAAATAACACATTTCTCGGTTTGCGTAATCGCATCTTCATAACGTACTTAATATATAATACAATATTATGTATGTACATATTATATACACTTTATCCGTTACGCGCATTTATATATACGCGTACCCACATAATATAGACGTAAATGTATACACAGGGCGATCGTATTATTATATTGCTGCTGAGCAGTGTTCGGCGATCTAACTATAATACGACATAATATTATAATATAGCTATACATATTATAATAGGCCGTTTTAACGGATTCGTAACATTTCCGCACAAAAGCGCTCGTTGTAATATACAACATGTATACATGTATAATAACCGCAGCAGAAATACATGTGCGTGTGTGCACGTATATACTGTTGAGTACACAAAAGTCTCGTTCGGTTTTCATCGCAAGCCGACATTTTTTCCCTAACGTTACCCCACCCCGTCTAAAGGCCGTCGCCCATGCACACGCCCTGCCACGAGGGTCGGTCGGACCGTACTCACCCGCCGATTGGCTGTTCGCGGACAACCCTCATCTGGCTCGTCGATTTCTACAGCCTTCACCACCCTTCGAAAAATATAATACAAAAAAGTCCGAAGGTTTTTATTTATGTTTTCAATTCTTTTGTAATCTGTTTAGTAGGTACATTCGAGACGGCAAGACATATATTGTGTCGTATTATGTAACGCGATGGCCAATGTATAACGTGGCACGATGATTTATAAACCATATTGTTATACATTCTGCAGCGTATCACGTCGGTGTGTTGGGAGTGGTGTCCGTGGCCATCGGTAGCCCATTTTCTAATTTATTTATATCATAACGTTGTACGGCTTTTAAAAAATAATTATTACTGAGTAACAGTACTACTATAGATACGATTATCATATGATCTCAAATATTTATCAGTTTAATAAAAACTATAGGTAATATTGTATCGAGCATAATTTACATAAATAATAAATATATGTAAATATATACACGAAGTTTGAGCACTCATATACTGTTATGTACTAGTTGGAATACATAAAAGTAACATTAAAACTACTAAGTTTAAAAAAATATATAATATATAATATAAAATGTATAACTCGAATATATTAAAAAAATTAATAATAGTGAAAGTCTGCAAATTTACAGAACAGATTAAAATATATTTTATAAATTGATTATTGTTACTTTTCACCCAAAACTAAAATATCAACATACGTTTGAAAATCTATAGATACATCGCAAGATTTTTACCACGTATATGATACAAAGGCTTGCTTTCAGTTCCTTCCTCCTACTAAGTATTCTAATTAAATCTTATCTCAAAAATCGCACTTTTGTACATTTCGATAGTGTGATTTAATGATTCATCATCTTAATTTTTTATACAGGCAGAGGTGTTACAAAGTAGCGATAAGTCCCCAGATCTATAAACATTTACACTGTGCAGGATATCACAAATAAAATAAATTTTGACCATACATGATGATGATGTAACTATCATCTCTCTAAGAAATGGCAAACAGCAAACTTCCGACGCATTACAAAACCACTTAAAATAAATTGAAAAACTGATCGATCATCTAGATGGTGAATCAAAATCAATCCTGGAAAATCGGTTCGTATACATTTTACATTTAAAAAGGACGAATATCCTTCACTATATTTCCAAACATTTCTGTAAACAACATAATTCTATACCTATCATCATATGTTTTTATTTTGCACACCTATAACATAGATTGTAAATTTTCTAATAGATAAAAAAGGGTTGAAAGTTTTTAGTCAATACGTATATCGTATATGTATATATTATAACTTATAATCGTATAAAATTATATAGCTGTAGGGACGGTGTATGTAGCGTTTTTGTGTTTACTATGACGAAGTGAGTCATTTGATAATTAGCATTAGAGATGTAACTATGTAAGCTCGGTTAATTTTTACCACGTAAATTTACCGGTAAGGTAAATTATCGGTAAATTTACCAATTATTTTTTTACAGGTAAATATTATTTTACCGAAAAAATTAGCATGTGGCACATTAAATTAAACCTTAAATTAATATAATGAAATAGTTGATATAATATAACTTAAAACGTCAAACGTTCAAAATGCCCACAACTCTCCACACAACCATCTATATAACCACACTATCCAGTAAATAATAAAAATAAGCGTTACAATAATTATAAACTCATGAAAAAGTGGAAGTGAGCAGTCCCTAAGGGAGTTCCTATGGTGACATACAAAAATTATCAAAATTAACCAAATTTACAGAATTTACGTAAATTTTACATCTCTAATTAGTATATTATATTTTAGTATTTTAATATAGACACATGTAAACGACCAAGTATATTGTACATAATATGTATATTTATAAATATATAATACATCAAAAGATCGCGCGTATTGTTGTATTTTATTATGTACACGTACTTATATAAGTGTAATGTATTTGATACCGCTGTGTCCGCTAACTGTTGAAAAGTCGAGTGGAGGGAGGGGGTTTAGCTGGAATAAGAAATTTTTTTTTTTACAATACTCACACATCAATAGACGTAGCATATTATACTTTTCTAAACGTGTGGGAAAATTTGCAGACAAGATTGACGTGCAAGGTCCGTTTCAATGGGAGCTTTTTTTCTTCGGTCTATACACACGCGTCGCCTTTGTGTTATATTGGCATACTTACAGATTATATTTTCACTATCTCCTGCGAATCTTCGGAACATACATATTGAAATAGGTGTTTAGAAAAGTTTGAAAGCGCACGGGGACAATATTATTCGCGTGTACATAATTTATAGAATACGCCGTACACAATATTAATAGATATCGAAATCGAAAGCGTTAAATATGTGATTGTCGGGACCGGCGTGTGTGTATCGCCGCCAGTACGATCGCGGCGAGTCACTGCAACAGTGTATATTATATAGTAACGCGCGATGTCAGTGTAATATTATACATAAATGCGCGCGTAAACGACCGAGCATTGTACGCGTATATAATAACGTCATAAGCCAGTGTTATTATATTATATACGCGTAGGTATAACGCGTTGTGTGTCCGCCGACGGTTAGGAGTAAGGGGGGGAGGGGCGGGGAGGGTTGAGGTCGAATGAGAACTTTTTTTTACGGCGCACATCAATAGGAGAGACATATACTTTTCCGGACGTGTGGGAAAGTCTGGACGATAACCGTGCAAGGTCCGTGTTTGAATGGGAGCTTTTTTTCTCCGGACACACACCGCAGTGCCGTCGCCTTTATATTATATTATATATTATAATAGTATACTATCCCGTCGTAGGGTTATAACAGCCCCCGCCGCCGCCTACAACGTTTTTTCCGGAGCGCTGTATACGTCCGGGGTGATTTTTTGTTTCTTTCCCCCGTCCGCGTCACAATAGGGGTACCTACGCGTATTATTAGCCGGCCGGACCGACGTCTTGCGTACCCATATATATATATATATATATATATATATAACATAGCATTATATCGGTGTATATCATCTGTCTCTTTTTCTCTAAAGAGCCTATTCATTGAACGTATTATAGGTACCTATACGATATTGGTTTTTATTTTCTTCGCACGTCGCGTAACGAACGTGAGAACGGTTTCGAGTCCACATATAGGTACATACGAGTATAATATAATGTCTATATACATATATATATATATATTATATAATAGACGTTTATTGTACATTATATTTATTTTATCCGATACGTGCGTGCCGCGTACTGCAGACATCGAGAATAATAATATAATACGTATAATATTGTTACGTTGAGTTTTAACGGTTGTTGCAAACTATATTGCTTTATTACGACGCGTTTTGTAGTTAATATAAATGTATGGCTTTATATAGATTTAATATTATTACTGGTATAATGTAATGCATGTACCTACGTCGAATCATCCATCGTTACAGTCGTTACAAACCAAAATTAAAAGTCACTGTATATCAATATATTTTCTATCAACTCTTTTCGTTTTAGTAACGAGCTCTTTCTGTATGATGATATTACACGTGAATACAAATTGAATAACGCGTTAATAACAATTTTTACAATTTTTGCTAATTACCGTTAACACTCTGCAGCAATCATATTAAATTTAGTCTTCCATTCAACATGAAATTTGATATTATTTCTTAAGGATAAAGATACAACTCTGATTATATTTAAACCTCTACCAAAATCGTTTGTTATATTTCTATGTATGATGAATATTACTTTTTATAATGATAATAAATACGAATCCGTACATTATTATTATTATTTTTAATGAATAATTTTGAACCCATATTATGTTGGTCATGTTTATAAATAACACTTATAAAATAAAAAATATTCAAAAAGTAACCAATAATAAATAATTATTATTAGGTACCTGTATACTTGTATAGTATTATTTATTAAAATTTAAGTGGCTCTTATTCGGTCAATTATACATTTTGAACCATATTTGATGAATCAAAATTACAATGAATAAATAAGCCTATCCGAATATTCAATAAAGTGTTCAAATGTGTTTCGCTTTTACTATACATGTTTGACTCTAATTGTAATTAAAAATAAATAAATGATCTCATTTTTAACTGAGTAAGTCAATATTTTTTTTTCCATATCAACTTTAAGCTTTCAGACTTACCTATAATTGGCTAATTACGACGTTTGTTAACCTAAAGGTTCTAAACATTAACTTAAGTCTTAAACTAACTGACTAACCTACTTTCATTTAATTGTAGGAAGATACCGTTTAGCATTGTAATTTGACAAAAACGTTATAGGTATATGCAGATGGATTGATAATATTTTACATTTAAACGGCCAACAGGCAGTGCAGATGACATGGCTGCTTCATTGTTGCATGCATATACAGTATAATAACTATTATATTATTACTTATTGTATAAGTGTATCATTATGATACGACGTATACCTACGCGGAAGAGGGGTGGTAAGTCATCTACGTACACCCGTGAAGACGTCGTAATATAATCATGTATGATAATAATATGCGTAATATACGCAATAGCGTGATAATATTATTCATTTTTACCTATCGAATATCCCAGTACGAACCGTTTCGATCGTCCCTGCGCCCACTTGTGGAGTAGGTATATCACCTGTTAGAATAGTCGTGCGTGGCGTATCCGATTATATGCAGTTGGCGGGGCGGGGTTTTTTAATTACCTCGGCGGCGACACAGCAACAACAGTTTTGATCAAACGGCGCTGGAAATCGGCGACGGCGGCAGTAGGCGGTCGGATACTTCTCTGCTTCTCCGCGGCCTCGGAGGGTTTTTAACCTACTCGTGTGCACAATGCGAACTGTTTAGCATAATTAAGATCTAGTGGCAGGTCACAAACACGAAAAGAAAGAATGAAAAAAAAAAAAAAAGTCGTTACAGTTATTATATATTATACACACGCGGCGTATAACGCGAGCGTGCAGCGGGCCCAGAAGCAGCCAATGAAAAAAAGGGGATTTTTTTTTTTTTTTTTTAATGCGTTTAGTAGTATATGATGTAGGTAAAACGCGTAAAATCTACTATTCACAACCACCACCGGTCTGACTGCGCTATCGAACGATCCAGATCGGAAATAGCCGAGAGAATAATAATAATTGTCAGGAACGATCGTGATAGCCCCCGGGGGCCTATATGGTCAATAATAATAATAATAATAATAATAATAATTGGAAAAATATTAATGACAGATTTTATTCTCTTGCGTACGCGCACCGTACTTATATATGCGCTGTACAGACCTATACAGTACCCTATGCGTACATATTATCAGACTGTAATATTACAACGTATTTACCTTTTGTTTTTATATATATGATATCTCCTGCATTTTTTTTTTTTTATTATCGTTGTGTATCGCCGCCGCCGTCGTTTGAAATGGTGTAACGACCCGGAAAAACGTTCACCACGTCCAGTCCAACGGCAGGCCGACGCCGTGCCGACCTGTTTCTATAAAGCGGTGCTCGTGTTCCAGACCGTTTCGGGTGGTCGTATAATATTATATCGTATTATAAAAATATAATTTATAACGCCGAAAGAGACGCTACACCCGCGTATATGTTGTCTCCGTCCAACAAACGTACGACTCGGTGAATTTGCGTGCTGAGTATTTTCGATTGTGTATATGTCGCGTTGACGAATTATTGGTCTATGACTAAGTGTTAAAATAAAAACATAATATTAACTCGTCTCCGGTTGGTTTTTTGTGACATTAAATAAAGTAAATAAGGTAATCCCGCGATGACGAGAAAGACTAGATAATAATATATTCGTACGTTCAAGTTTGATCATAAGCCGATTTACGACTAGTATAATAGTCCGTTTCGTAAATTTAACAACATTATACCTATATACAATAGTTTAGGTATTTAGTGTTTTTTTTTTTTATACTCGTTTATCTACAAAACCACTTGTTCAGTTATTACCACCAAACTGCACAGTGCACACGAGTAGATATTCCTTGCGATTCCGTGATGAGAAGTATTCATAGCTTCGTTTTATAACCCATATATAAATATATATATATATATATAAGTTTCTATGGGGTGGCTCATACTATAGAATTTCGTCTTGGATCACGAAAATCAAATTTTTTAATTAGTCATTAAGACGCAAGTTTATTATGGAAACAACAAATAAGAGAAATAATGAATATGTGTTACAAAACTAGTGTAGGTACTCAAAAACTACTTTACCGATTTTTACGAAAAAGTAATTTCAACAACGTTCAAATATATACCGCAGTTATGCCAAGTGCTATATTCTTAGCTAGATATTATTGTAGGTATTCCGACAATATCATGTAAACTTAATTTCGTGTAGGCTATTCACACGAAAATAATTACTTTATACTCATGGTGCCAAGCTATATAAGCAGTATAAGCGTAGAACTATGACTGTATTTTGATGTTACGAGTTGTACAAATTATGTTTATCATTGATTTTTATTTCATATTATGTTCTGATATCATTTTTTCTATTAATGATTTATCTATTATTTTGCCCGATGTGTATGACTATGCGTGTTTTTTTTTTAATAATAAACAATACATCATAATACAAAACTCGTTCAATTTAATAGCACTCATAATTATAGGTAGGTATATTTTTGTATTGTATATATTAACCAAATATGGACCGACTATAGCGACCAAACGCATGTATGGACTAACGCCAACGGGTGCAGTTTCAAAAAAAAAAAACGCTTAATTGAATTGATAAGAACAATATGTGACTTTTAATAAACCACCTCTAACGACTGAAGGTATATCATTAACTATAATTACGTAGGTATTGTGTGTACGAAAAAAAATAATATTGTTCAAATAATATGTATTGAATATGTTTAATAAATCTTTAACAAAACGTCAAAATCAAATTAGATATCCATAAGATTTCTACCAAGAAATTATTCAAATTTTAGATACCCACTTGATACCTCACTTGTCAGAGATTTATTATTTTAACATATTGATCTTATAACTAATTGGTCTATTTAATGTATATTTAGGTATATGCAAAAATTTCAATAATGGTGCATATACTAAAAAGTCAAAAAGGTTTATGTATGAAAAATATACCTGAATATAATTTGAAAACAGTATAGTATTACAACTTTCCAAGCGATGAATGAAGTTATTAGTTTTAAAAATTGATTTTATTATTGATATCTTGGGATTGCTACTTTTAACTTTCAACAATTAAAATTTGTTCGTAATTTTCTTGAATAATCGAGTAAAAAAAAAATTACATTGAAACGGAATTGCTTACTTAACACATAATTCTGACAAAATGTATATATTATTATAGACAATAATAATTGAAGTATTTGACTTTATTTTTTTTATATTGTCCCATAAATGTTTGTAAAACCTGTTATGATTTGCCAAAAACATTAAAAATCTGATAAAAATTATCTCATAAGTTGTCCATACTAGAACGAAAATAAAAGACATGGCGAGGGATAATAATAAGTAAGTATTCTAACAAAAACTCGAATTATTTTGGAACTAAAAATTTTTTAATGTAATACTCGTATCCCTAAGTCTTGAATACCAAAAACAAGATTTTTCATAAATATTTTTTATCGGAATTAAAAAACAAAATTTAGAGTAATACCATACCATTATATATTATGGAATTGAATATTCTGCAAAATAAATGTAGAACAACAAAGAAATGGGTGATTTCTCCACAAACGATTTTTGTTTTATTACTGCGACGACGAGATTCAAACAATAATATTTTGTACTATTAATTACTACAATATAGCCTATACCAGGCCTTATTATAACGGGTGGTAGGACTCAAATTGGGCAGTAGGAAAAATCAAAAGGGCAGTTGGCTTAATGAATATGGGCACCTTACAAAATATAATTTTCCTTATAGAATAATTGAATTACCTACTATTGAATGTTTGAAATCTGCAGTGTAATTTATAAACCCAATCAAGTACTTAATAAGTAATAATTATGTTAGTTTACAATCTTTATTGGTACTTAGATGGTTATGATTATTGATTAATCTATATGAAATAGAAATACGTATTACGAGGTACCTACTATCTTATGTTAACTTCTAAGCTTATCGCGACCACATTATAGACCATTTTTAAAAAATATTTTTCCACTCTAAGAAAATATCAATATATAATTTATTTGAAGGAGGGATAAGTATAATAATCCAAAAAAATTTCATAAAACAAACTTTTCAGTGTGTTTGGGCAGTAGGTAAAAATCCTTAAAATAAGTCCTGGCCTATCCCGATACATGGCGGAGTGTTTGTAGAAAAATGCTTCTTCATAGTTTTGAAAAAAATTACAATTGTTCTAATTATTGACGACGGTAAGCCATTTATTTTTGTGCAACAGAAAAATATTACCCACCATCGTCACACACGTACACAAATACGTATGCACATATTATATACTATAATAGGTATATATTATGTGTTTTTCTGCGAGGGCATTATTATTTATATATTTTAATCATGTTGAAATTCTTGGTCACTGCGTAATGATAATATTCTCGCGCGGTGGTGACAACATGCGCGTTACGATGGTCTACAATGGGAGCGAGCGACGACTACGGTCGGCTTACGCGCATTTATTGTTAATCTGGCCGCAAGACAAAGGCGAAGCGCAATACAATAATAATAATCGTTCTCAAACGGCACGGCCGACCTCGCCGGATTATACGAGAGCAGTATTATATTATATAGTATAGAAGCAGACGGCAGCAGTAGCACCTATATATATATATATATATATATATATATTATTGTAATGTACGACGGAAAACGACATACCATATACGGCCGCCGCCGCCGGTTTAAAATGCTCTTTGGGCGACCAGAAACCGTATAGTCTGTACTATACAGTGTGATTCGCAATCTCGGGGTGACTAGCCCCACTTTTTACTTTTAATTTGCTAGTATGAAAGTCAATAAATTGAAATTATACGAAAATATTGCAATTTAAAACAATTATAGGTATTATACTAATGGAAAGCACGAGTTTTTTTTTTAAATTCGCACGGGATTATGATTTGAAAATTACAGTAGTATTACCTAATATAATAACATTTTATTATTTGTAAAAACGTCCAAGTATTAGGTATATTTAAGTAATAAGTATTTATTATATAAATAGTACGTATTATTATGCATATTATTTATTGTATTTATATGATATTGGCATATAAGACCATAATAAAGGACTATACATATTCTTATTGTAAGTAAATACAGGAACTCCGAAACTACAATACGAAAACTATCAGAAAAGGTTTGAACAAAGGCGCTTGTATCTCTAATTGAACTTTTAAAATATAATATAAACAATTTAATCATATGAAATTATAGTCTTAAATATATTTAAAATTTCCAAAAATCAGAATTTAAATAAACATTAATAATATAATTAACAGATTTTAAACAAAAATATTGTGAACTATTTAATGATATACATTATATAATATACGTCATAAAAGAAGTTATTTACAATGACTACCTCGACCTCGAAAATTATCTAATAAAAATGTCGGCCGTGAATGCGTCTGAATGCGATATTTTCATGAAAATGCTAATATTATTTCACTAGCAATAATTGTAGGCTTTGCCGCCTCACCGGGCAAAATACTAATTCAACCTATAATATCGATATACCTATTATTTAGTACCTATTATAATTTTATTCGTATTAATGTCGTATGATAGTTGTAAGGTATAATTGCAGATTGTTTCGGAATAATTATACACAGAAACATTACATCGGCGAGTGCTAATAAAAACCTTTAAATGAGAAGTGAATCTAAAATTAAAAAAAAAAAAAGTCAAACTGACCATAAAAAGATTGTACGCTTAGCTCACCTAGACGCGATATAGTCGATGCGAGATAGATGAGTGCGCTTGATATTCGATTTAATCTTCAATGATGAACGATCAGAATATTTAGACAAAGATTTGGCACAGCGGATAAGTGCGTATCGTCCATAACACTGTGACATAAATTACGGCGGCCTGGTCAAATAAACAATTTTACTGTGTAATAAATCCGAGCAAACGAACCGACGAGAGTAATATCATAAAAGTTTTTACATTTTTACATTTTTATATTTTTCACATTTCCACATTTTTTTTTTTTTTTTGAAAATTGTCGAAAAGTGATTTAAGTCAAACGCGTAGAACGCCTTCGACGTGCCTGCGTAATACTGCATAATATTTTATTTACGACACACCCAAACACCCAAACACGCACACATAAACACATATTACATATTATTATATATACAGACATTATAGAGGTAATATATAATATTTATTATAAAGTGCCAGATCATTGACGATTCGCATCACGCTAGCTCCCGATCGTATTATAATATGAGTATTGTCTTCTGTTTTATATTAATGTGTTCAGGCCTTGACCGAACGTACACTCGTTATGGTATATATAACACGGTTTAATGATATATAGCAAACCTGAGCACGTTCTATGGGCCAATATGTGTATTATGGACTATGGTTTTTATGGGTATTTTCCATTGACGCGCGTGTTATCAAAATCCATCGCATATACATCCATTATTCAAATATAACAAATTATAATAGTTTTATTTCCGTCAGTTAAATTTGACAATCACCTTGCCATAGCCCACGTCCCATCGATAACCTTTTACTCACACTGTATGTGTGTATATCAATTATGGTTTAAAACACTTGGGTAGTAAATATATAATATATTAGTTTAACCAACTGCAGCACAATAGGTTTTCGAGCTACGTAGGTATGATACCTATCTCTGCAGACATTTGGCTTGCAGTTATTTGTACACACAATACCGTTGTGTACAGGTATTATTCACTTATCGATTTGCTTGTTATTTGATTTAAATTTATTATTATGATTAAATTCACGAGAAAAAAACACGACTAAAATCATTATGAAAAATTGAAACAGTTAAACTATATAAAACAGCTGTATACCTGTCCTGTGCACAACTACACGGTGTAATAGCTCGTACATTTTTTTTTTTTTATTATAAATGTAATCACTGTATGAGAATATAATATTACCTATATAATACGCATTATAGGTTCATTTCAATATCTCAGCTCTCATCAGTTTTTATGTGATAAGCCATCGTGCAAATGTGCGATATATTATACATTATTATTATGACTATCGTTATTTCGCTCGATGCGTATATTATATAGGTACCTATAAGAATATGTGAGACTCGTTGTACTGCGGCTTTTTAGTATAATAATACCTAATAATATAATAGTATAATACTGAACGGACTACTAGTAGGTATATGGGTAATGGGTGTACGTCGAGGGGCGATTTATTTCTTAAAAACTGTGCCCGAGAGTAAATATGCGCATGCATTTGTCTGACGAGGGGTTAAGATGGTTTTTTTTTATTTCCGAGCAATCGCTCGATCGTATATATAATGCCGGTGCAGGTATACCGCGCGTATTATATAGGTACGAATTTTTTTTTCAACTTTTTTACAATTCGTACATCTTCATTCACAATGCCTATGCGCGCAGCCCTCCGATAAAAATGACTTAGCCGCACACATACACAAATACGTGGGAATAACGGGGTAGCTCGTGTACGGTGCAGAGACAGCGGCGGCGGTCCGAGCCTGGTGGGTGCGGCAATTATTTGTACGTATATATAAGACGTATGATGTGTACATGTATACATATATGATATGCTATTGGGTATATAGTATAAGTACATATTGTACTATTTCGACATTATACGATGTACAATATACCTATATGCTTATACGATATATATAGTATACTAAATATATAAAAAATGTACATTTTGATATTCGTATGTATATCGTATTATGTAGTATAAAGGCATGCAAAATCGCAAAAAGGATTATAATTAAAGGTCAACAAAAAGCGCGGCCGTTGTGCAAGCTGTGTCTCGCGTTTTGATATGGCTGCAGATAATGTGGTCATTATAATACCTACGCGTCATATAATAAGAATAATAAGATAATATTGAGCATTAGGTAGATACCTATTCACGAGATTTGTATACGATTTATGATTTGTGCGTAACGGATTACGCACCGCACGAGTGGTATATACATACAGACGTTACACTATACGACCAAACTCAACGATTGTATGTCTAAGTTCTGTGTAATGTGTAACTAAATATAGAATGTATATAATGTTAATAACATACATAAGTACATATAACTGCACACGCTGCTGCACGATATTGTGTAGTGCACGTTATATGCGATGTGCGAAACAATTGTTACTATACCCGTCGAACGATTTTGACTAAAGTTTATAATTGAAAGATATTTATTGGTAGAACTTATAACACCCTCTCGTCATGACTCCGAGTGTTATTAATTATTAATTATACATTAGGCCTCCTCACGACGTTCTTACGTAGTTCACCCTTCGGTCGTTATTGTTTTCAGCTTGTTCAATTTTTTAAGACCTTTTCATTACACGTTCGTCGTATACATTTCGTATAATGTGAGGTATTGATAATATTTGAAACTTGAAACGAATTCGGGTTAAATAAAAATTCAAATTAAAAATCTCTTCGTCAAAATCGTATATTATAATACGTTTATTGATGCCGGAGAAACCTGCCGAGATAGCCAATACTACTCAAACCATATTTTATATCGTACATCGGTATTATTTAATAGAACATAATATTGTATTATACCTATTTAAGCTATTAAGATTTATTATAATTTACTGTAGCATAAAATATTATCACAAGTAAAATTTACTTTTAAGTATAAAAAAATAATGTTAATTATTTTCTATGAGGGTGTTTACAATATACTATTCATTTTAGTACGTATAGCTTGCACTATAACATCTGTTGAAAATATTAAATATTTTTTCTTTGAATTAAATGTGTGTGTATATTCAACCTGTTTTCTATTAAATTGATAGTCAAAATAACATCTTATACTTGCTTTTAGTTCGGAAGAAGATACATACGTTTTTAAGAATAGAATATTACATAGGTGCACTGTAATAAAGTAAAATTGATTATCAAAATTTTAAATATATTAGACAAATATACACATAGTTCAGTACATGTATATTTTATTATTCAAAGCATTCACTTAGAAATTCCTGGCTACATACGGTTATATTATTTCTGTGATTATATAATATATTTTATATATAATTACATGTAATATATTTTTTTGGTATGTAGCTTTTAACTGTATTACATCTGTTGTAATCGAATTACAAAATACAATTCAATAACACCAATTGTAATACAAAACTTTAGTTTTATAGCTTTTAAAATAAAAATCTCAGAAATACAGAACAAAATATTCATCTATTCTGAAATAAAAACAAAGATGAGTTTATCTATATTTTAATAATTTGTATGTAAATAAAATATATTTATATAATAGAAGGTTAAATAAATGAAATAAGAATAAAATACAGTCCAAAATTATTATTTTACAGATTTAAAACGACAAAAAAAAATCATATTTATTGAATTTTCAACTAAAAGTCAACTACAGACCAGCCTTATTACTTCTGTGATATTTCAAAATCATGCCAGTCGGCCAACGCATATACTACGTTAGCGTACAACGCATTGTAACTAGAGTGATAGTTTAAAAGATAATATAATTTCAATTATACTATGTAACATTGTAACATGCTATGATTATCGTTTGTTAATATTTTGGCACCGATGTTCGTTTTGTAATTGGATACGAATATTGTATGCAAAATGTTAATTGAGCATCTCTAGGCGTCTCTAGGCCAAACGGACAGTATAAAACGTACCTTCCGACCAGCGGTCAGTATCAGTCTTCTGTCCGCCTTCAGTTGTAAATCTACACATCCATTATTCTCCGAAGAAACTCAAGTCAAACTACCAACAAAATCATCATGCAATTCCAAGTAAGTCTAAAGTCATATTTTAAATTACACACGTCATGTAATATTATTCGTCTGAAACATTTTTTTTTTTTAATTGTCATTTCGATACCGTCAAAATAATAATATACTTTTCATTAAAAAATAGTTTTCAAGCAATGTAAGATAGTGTAATATTGTAAACACAGGCTAATGGCCTAGTAGTAGAAGCTTTTACCCCTGAATAAAAAATATATATATATATATATTATATATAATATATTGTATACAGTCATTTATTTAATAACCAATAACTAATATTAATATAATAATATCATATAATACGTTCATCATTTTCCTGAAGGTATCTTTCGCTCTGCTCGCCATGGTCGTTTGCTTCGTCGCCGCCGAAACCAAGACATCGTCATCGGTTCAATCAGAAGCCGACCGAAGTAAAAGAGGAATACTCGCCCCTCTGGTCGCTTCACCTTATGTGGCCCCAACATATGCCACCGCCGCACCTTACGTAGCCGCATCTCCTTACGTGGCCGCATCTCCTTACGTGGCCGCTTCACCTTACGTGGCCGCACGGTATGCAGCCGCCCCATATTCTGCTGCAGTGGCTTCGCCGTTCTTCTCCTCTTACTCCGCTTATTCCGGCTACCCATACGTGGCCAAGACCTTGACTTCTCCGTACACAGCCGCTTACTACGTATAAGAGAACCTTCAGATGAACCACCCGAACCATGCTACCGACTTCAAATGACTTGGATAAGACAAGCACTTATTTTTATTTAATTTATATATAGTATTAATATCATCCTGTATGATGATATTTTATACAACTCTTTAAAAAAAAACAATGAAAAAATATTTCTATGTACCTACTAGAAATTGTTGCATGTTTATGCGAATAAAAATTTACTTTATCCAATAATAATTGTTGTGTTTTATTTGTTATTTATTGTCTATGATTACTGTGTCATCTAGTTTATCATGAACCACTGGCCTTTAAGACTATTCTTAAAATTGTATTTTGACGAGAATGTAGTTTTTTAATTTTTATTTGTGTACCAGCTCTGTCCAAACCGGGTATGCATAGGTTATTAGCGGTCTTTTTATTGCTATGTTATGTATTGAAGTAGAGAGTATTTCATATATATAATTGAGATGTGATTTAATATTAGATGAATAATAGATATTAAATATTAGATTTAATATTAGTATTTTCAGTTTAGTATACATTTGATTTATTGGAATTTCGAATAATAAGTTATAAGTTATACCTATCTTATAAGTTATAACTAGGTATCAACAAATTATATATAAATATTCAGTAATATAACAGATAAAATATAGGTAAGAAATATTTAACATTTTAAAAAATAAGTTATTTTGTAAAAAATATTAAAAAATGATTGGTAAAAAAAATGTTTTTAGGTAAATAATAAAAAAATGATATAAAAAATATAAAAAAATGATAGGTAAAAAATATTTTAAAAATAATTTCTTTGGTAAAAACACGATAGATGAAAAATAGTTTGATGTAAAAAATAAGTTATTTGGTAAAAAATATAAAAAAATTTAAAACCATTTTTAAGTAAAAAATATAAAAAATAAGTTTAAAAATTTTACTAACAATTTTTTAGAAAAAAATTTAAAAAGTTTAAGGTAAAAAATATAAAAAAAATGATAGGAAAAAAATATAACAATTTTTTGGATTTCAACGATAAATTTTACTACAATAAATAGCTGTAACAACTAAATAATTGATTGATCTAACCTAAATTTTTGTTTAATATCACAATAAATTCAACTAAAATTAATTGATGACATCAACTTATTATCCGGTTGTTACATATATAACTAGAATTTAAAGTTGAACTAACTTTAAAAATGGTCAATCTATCCAAATATTTTTTTTCCGTGATAGATATTTTATTATTGAAATGTGAAACAATTGATTTTTTTATTACATATTCAAAAACATGACTTGCTTTAACTTGGTTAATTTTTATTCAGTTTTAATATTTATTTATTTTTTTGTTTTGGACTGTTTTAAGAAATATGTTCAACAAAATATCTTAAAAATTTTAAATTTAATTTTTAAAATTTATTTAAAATTTAAAATACTGGACTTTTGGAACACACTGTAGTCTGTAGGTAGGTAGGTATGTAAATATCACAATAGTTTATAAAGCTTATTAAATTCTTTTAATTTTAACTATTTTCACAACGATGCATAATGACTTTGCAATAATGCAAATTTCGATTCCGTCAAATGTCCTGTTTTCACTTTGGCAATCGATATTTTTTCACTTTCTATAACGTAGGTATAAAACGTTTTTAAAAAATGCTTTCTTATAAAATCAAATTTCAAAAGTATAAGTACATACTGAAAAGCACATAATAGATATGTGACATTTTTTAATATTTTTGTGTGTTGTATTGCACTTACGCTTAGGTAGGTACCATAGATTATGAACCATGACTCATTTCGGTTTTTTCCACCTATAAACCCTTTTAAAATCACGGTCTTTCTCTTTCTATCTTTCTTAAAACTTTAAAAAAACATATTTAAATTTTAAATATACAATATATTATATTATCTTAAATTAAAAAAAGATACATTATTAATAAATATTAAATCATACGAAGGTACCTAAAATAACTTTTTGGAAATTTACAAACTCACTATTCTTGAGATTATATTGTATTTTTCTTTTAAATTTTTTCCTTGACAAATTTATTAATTAAATCATCACATTTCAAATTCGACAGCAAATCTACTCTAACACAGAAAATTATTGCACGCAATTTTTGTTATAATATTGGTCCATATATTGTGTAAATAAGTATAATAATATCTATGTAGGCAAGTATAACTTTTCAATTTTGAAGAAATGGAAGTGATCATTAAAATTGTAATTTATATAAAATGTAATTTGCATAAAAATGATTTTTCTAATTAAAAAATTCGTAATATTTTATTTCGTCATATCAAAAATACTTTTTTTTTTTAATCTTGTGAAAAAAAATATTAAACTCTCCGCCCTCAAAATCTGCGAGCCTATTGGCGATAGAAAGCTTATCATTTTTTAGGTCGTAGGGGGTGGATTTGTAACGGGGTCACTGGAAAAATAACATATAAATAATATACAGCGAGCCCCGTTACAGCTTATCACTTTCTATCGCCAATAGTAACTGTGCCTAAATACGCTTCTGATTATGAATATAATATTTTATTTTAATTTAATTTAATAATTTAGTAATTAATTTAAAAGCTTGTCAAACGCATACACTTACTATAAGAATGGATTTTAGATAGATAAAATAAAATTTTACATTTTATGCATAGACCATAATACCCAAATACCCCTATATAAGGTCTATGATTTTACGCAAAAAAACCAAAAAAACGTTTGATTCCAATTTACATAAAAAAAAATTTATTATTTTAGATTCTGAACGGGATTGATGAATGTATTAATCGAGAAAAATAAAAAAAAAAGTGACGGAAAAACGAAAAATTTTACGCAAAACCAGTTTTCGAATAAATCGAATTTTTTATATAGTTGTAACTCAAAAACTAATCCCTGTAAATACTTGAAATTTTCACTAAATTTTTATATTGGTGTTATCTATATACAGTAAATTTTTCAAAATATTTTGAATTTTTCGAGCTATTTATAGACTACTGAAATTTTTGATTTTTCTGAAAAAATTTTTTTGAAGTTTTAATAAAACAATTTAGATGGCCAAAAAAACTTGAAAATTTAATATAAGGTTTCTTATGAGTTTTTCTTATTTTAGTTAAAAAAAAAAATCAAAAACGGTTAGTCACAATTTTTTTTCATAAGCGTTTATAGTTTAAATTTGTACGAATTATGTCAAAATCACGAAAATTTGCAAGTAATTTTGGAATTGAAAAATCATAAAATTTATATCTAAGAATAAAAAATTCAACATTAAGTTTTCCATAAGATTTCCTTCAAGTAGCTTTAGAGAAAACTTGAAGCATCATTTTAGTAAAAATTTTAAATGCGTTTGAATTTAAAATTTTTACGAAATAGCGTAACGATAACGACTTATCCTCAAACAATTTTATATATTTGTTATTATTCAAAAAGTATGAATCGTAGATACTTGAAAATTTCATCAGTTATTAAGATTGTTATTTTATTTAAATGATTTAATTTTCAAAGTATTTTGACTTTTTTTTAAATATTTAGAGACAAATGAAATTTTCGATTTTTTCGAGGTGTTGATAAAATTTTTTATTTGAGTCAAAATACTTGAAAATTTAATATAAAGTATTTTATAAGTTATTCTTATAGTGATTAAAAAACTATAAGAATACATAGGCACAATTTTATTTTATTAGCATTTGAAGTTCAAATATTGATAAAAATTCGTTAAAACCATGAATATTTTCAAAATATTTTGTAGGTATAATTCATAAAAAATTTTGTGTAAGTAGCTAAGAGTTGAAAATTTAATACAAGATTATCCATAAATTTAGTTTACAATAATTATAAAAGAACTTGTATTCTGGTGTATTCACTAATTCAGGCCACTAAAATATAAGCCACCTTTTTCACCAACCATTTGAAATGATATCCTAGGCTGACAAATAATCTTCGTTCAGAATCGTTTTTCGTATACAATTATGATACCTATTATTGGATTCAAATTTAACACTCCTATAATGTATGATAATGATTCATACGGCATTTATGTACAGCAGAGCGGTACTTACTTACCCGCTTTTTTTTTTAATTTATAAATATAAATATTTCAATACACCAAGTATTTTTACAACGTTAATTGATGGTTAAAAATATTTTTACAAATAAATTTTGGTTAGTTTATAAATCAGAATGAATTTCGTTTAAGTGCAATTCGACCAAAACTTCAAGTAGAATATCCTATGATAGGTAGCTGTTGTTTTAGAGTTAGTTGGTTAGGGTATGGTCAAATTGCACTTGACTTGAAAAAAGGTAATGGTCGAACTGTACTCGGGTAAAAAACAGGTAGTGATCGATCTGCACTTTGACTCAAAAAGGTATTTCCACAAAAATATCATGCATTTGAAGGTGTTAGACGTTTAAAAAACACTCATTTCCTTTCCCACTTACAGGCTCAGAACTGACAATGATTTTAATCATTGGTGTGGTTCAAAATAATAGTTTTATATAATATACAATATACATCCATGCCATTCATGGGCGCCCGGAAGGGGGGGGGTAAGCTGGGCCATTTTCCCTCCCATGGCTTTTCAAAAATATGTTTTAAATTGAATGTTTAAAGATAAATTACTATTTATTATATTATAACAAATCCTAACATTGCCCTCTCCTAGAAAAATTTCTGCGGGTGCCTATGTATATACATCATGTTAATATAGTATAATAAATATATTTTTTTAATTTTTTAATTTTTTTTTGTTTTAAACTTCAAATTTTATTATTGTCATTATTACATTTTTTTTTATTTCGATCATTTTTTGTGGTAAAGAACTAATAACAAACTTCAATTAAAATTTTAGCTAATTAATAATTCGCTTTTGAGCATAAAAGTAAAATATTTTTCAATATCATTAATATATTTTTTGGTACCGTGTAGTTGAAGATCTTGTATCAGTATTCTGCATCTAATGATTATTTTCTAAACGTTTTACCCCTTCAAACGCATATTTTTATGGAAATCCTTTTTTGAGCACAAGTGCAGTTCGACCACTACCTGTATTTTACCCGAGTGCAGTTCGACCATTACCTTTTTTCAAGTCCAGTGCAATTCGACCATTTCTTTTTAGGTAATAAGTGCAATTCGATTATCCCGAGTTATTTTTATTGATCGTTCGATTTGTTCGGTTTTGTGGGGTATTTCATAGAAATTTTTGAATTTGTTACATTATCCATGTTGATAGTTATAGGTAGTAGACCCATATCACCTATACCTAATTGATTATTTATCATGAACTACATAGCCTTTAGAGCCATTCTGAAAAATGTATTGAGAGTTTATAGTTTTATAATTTTTATTTGTGAGTTGGCTGTCCAAACTAGACGTGCATAGGTCGTATTAATACTATGTATAGAATTAAAAAAGTATTTTATCTGTAGAGTTGAGCTATGATGTAATTATGGGTACAGTATTTTCAGTTAAATCTACAATTGATTTATTTTTTTTGTTTAGGTATATGTATTTCCCAGCTTAATTTTTCATTTAGATGTAGTCCCATATATTTCACTGATTTGTCCTCATTGTTTCATTGGATTTCTTGGTTGTTAATTTGTATTCAAGTTGGATTTATCTTTTATGTAAAATATTATTTTATTATTTATAAAAAATAATTGGTATTTAGGAACCCAATACTTACTTTTTAATATTCAACTTATATGAAAATGTCAAAATAAAATTTATGTCGTAGTATGTATATAAATCAAAGTTATTATTACTGATATTTAATATAAAATATAAATCGGTGTTATCGAATTATAAACATTTAAATTTAGTAATATTGCAATTAAATAATTTATTGCTGATTATGCTGATACGAGTGATATGTAATAAAAATAAAACATTACCTCGTATTTCAAGCATAAAGTGCATTTTAAACTAGGGACTGGAACCGTACCGAAATTGACCGGTTAAAGACCGAAACCTTTTGAAAAACTTGGGACCGAAACCGGACCGGAACCCTTAAATACATTTTTTTAGTAACCGAAACCGAAACCAAAACCTTTATTTTGATGTAGAGGTTTTTACGGTTTTTTTCGGTTATTTCCGGTTCTAAAATCCAATAGATATTTTATAGTGCGAACATAAATATACACTATTACACTTATTGTTATTTGTTATTACACGTCTGATAAAGATACTCCCTCTATCTATTATGAAAATAAACTAATACTATTTTTTACCTTTGCTAATAATGTTTTTTGAATTCTTACAATGTTTAGAATTCCATGGTATAGTGAAACTTCCATAACCAGTCAGTAAATTATTGAATATAATAGAATATTTTTTATAGTTTGAAATTTTTAATGCTAATATTATATTGTAATGATATTATATTAGCTAAATTTTTAAATGGGTACACCTAATTATAAATAGGCACCTATCATTAAATAGAAGTTCTTAATATATTAATTTTTTTATACAGTGCTTAATTGATAAAAATAAAATAAAAAGCAAAAATCAAATAATAAGGGTTAAAACCGGTATTAACCGAAACCGAAACCGAAACCGAAATTTGATAATTTTGAAAACCGAAACCAGAACCGAAACCGAAATTTTGGATTTTTGAGAACCAAAACCGAAACCGAAACCCATAAAATCATAAAGGTTCCAGTCCCTATTTCATAATACAAAATATAGTTAATGCAAATAGATTATGCATTATCCTAGTGTTGTTTATATTAATTTGTTTTACACTATTAGTTAAACTAACCAAATCTTGTCTAATAGCGCCAACAGTTATATTTTTATTTCATTTTAAATTTTAATTTATAAATACTTATTTAATTTTTGATAACTATACAACTGTTTATAAGTATCTAGTATAAATAAATATATAAAAGTTTTTTATTAAGCTTTCATGATCAATATTTAGATTACATTTTTAAAAAAAATTAATTTCGTTCTAAAGCTATTGAATATACCTAACACAAGAAAAATTTTTTTTTTTATTATTATTGCTTTTGAAATATTTTAAAATAATGAAGTATCGAACTTCATAAATCGTTTTAAATGTCTAATATGAAGTCTATGGTTATAAGAACGAAAGAACAAACGAACTTGACATATACCTTTTTAGTATTTTATGTTCTAACAATTAAAATGTTGGAATATAGGTTATAGGAATAAGGTGATTATTTTAAAGGCAAACACTCATTTTTTAGAATGGTATATAATAATATACATTGAATATAGATTTTTTTATCGAGGTCAAAATTCGATTAAAAAAAAAAAAGAAAGAAGATAAGTTTTAAACTAATAAAAACGTTAATTTGTACTAAACTCTGACCCTTTGACGAAAAATGCCGAGGTCAAATAAACACGTAATAGGTACCTTTTTATAATCACTATCAATAATGCTACGAAAGCACAATGTTTACTGGAGGTCTGCTAGACGAATGTTAGACCATAAACCGGTGATTAATTCGTGTAAGACAAATGGATATAGTCGGCTGTCATAATAGCCTTTTGGGGTTGTGTGACGCACCAGCTAGTGGTCTGAAAGGGTTTATTCCTTCTACCATGATCATACAGTGGTGAAGGGGACACTTTATGACCGTTCACACCTAATAAAATAAGTGGAGATTCACCCCGGGCGGTGTTTTCTTCTTGTACATACCAGACAATTTTACGTGTAACTTCTGGATAGTAAAATGCACCTGGTCGAACATATTCGCGTACGCAAGATTATAAACGGGGGGATGACGGAAGAGTGTTGAATTATTGTCACGGCTAAAATGAACGATATTTTGTGAGACAGTTTTTCTTTTATAATGTATACACGCACACACACACACACATATATATGTTATTACATGTAACTAAACACTAGTTAATAGTTATATAATATAAAAAGCATAATATGATAAAAATCGTATCTTACGACTCAGTATTATGTTTGATCTGTTTTTCGTAAGATATATTCTTTTCATAATGATATAATATACAACTGTAACTGACACTTATCTGTTTATATATTATATAATATTAAAATCGGTTTTTAAATAAATTATCATTTCGAATTAGGTGTGGATTTTATGTATGCACTTGAAATATATCTATATAGCATGAAAAAAAATAGTATCTATTCTATTGAATATAAGTATAAGTATAAGTATAAAAATAATAAAAACATTTGATAGTCTCATACGTAATAATAATAACGGTTTCTTTAGGATACGGAACTATATTACGAGTTTGCAGACGTCTGGAGCTCGTTTTAGTTATTTAAATGAGATTCATAACTCATCTATCATTGCCGCCGACGATATTTTCAACCCTTGTCATTTATTATGGAACGTTTCTCTTAACGTCTTGTCGTACACACACGAACGCCAAATCGATGAATCACCCTTAAACTTTATTATTTCACATCGGACTGGTATGCATATACATTTAAATATATATAATATATATGTATACTTTACCAATACACAATCGTTAGTAACGCATGATTTGTTTGTCTTTTAGATCTCTCTAAATGTAATATCATGACAGACGAATGTGTATTGTAATGCGAACGCGCATGGGGGTGTATATAGCCCCACATAGGTACAAATATATTATAATACCGTGATTTGTGAACACGACTTTGAAATTCAATAACATTACTAAGAGCTATAAATTTTTTTTTCTAGAACGTTTAAATAATTGTTTGTTTTCTTAAACGGGTACTTCTATACGTATTAAGCATTGTTCGAAAACCAATGGTCAATAATAGTATATTGATTGTATATACTATAAAGCATAACAGCAGTATAGAACATTGGTTCTCGGTAATACTATAAGAACTTTGCGATTTCGTGTTCCGTTAGATAATAATAAAAATATTATTGACACAATTTTTAAAACTATTATTACAATTATTGTAGAAAACAAAATATGTTATATTGTCATTGTTAAAAACGTTCAAACATCTATAACATTATCATACTATAAACTATTGTACTCACATCATGTTTAGATTAAATTATGAAATTTAACGTTGCGTTTAACGTGTCTCTAAAGGTACACATTAAATAAACAAGTCCTTATCTTGAGTTGCACGCACATATTATTATATTGCTATGTAACCGTCAACCGTGGTAATATGTCAAACGTTATACTCGTTTCGACTAATTAGGAAATTATTGTCACTTGTTGATTGATAAAAGCACCATCAATATGTTTAAAGAAAAATTGTGAAACTGTCAAAAAATGGTCCAGATGATATTGTATACTCATATAACTTATCAATCAACGTAAAAATGATCAATATATTATGTACAATAACGTTTTCAATATTTAGTTATCAATCATGATACGTTTCGTGTATGAATGATAGACGATAACCCATTGATAATTCGTTATGAATATTACAGAGACTTTCGTGCGTATAGCTACGACGTAACATGCTGTTGTAGTATCATATTAATACATCGTAAGTGATGATGTTCGGTATATAATGTGTATGTATATAATATCATATTATAGGCTATAGCGTGTTTCGATAAACCATTTAATATGTAAAAAGTTAGAGAAAATGAAAAACTATACCTACTGTAATATGTATAATTGGAAGGATGAGCATTAAAGAGTTAAAAAGTTAATTTTTTTTAACTTTTAACTGAACCAGTTATACTTTTGGGTTTCGATTAACTTAATTGTTTTTTAATTGTTGTTAAAACATTAAATTAAATTTCCATAAGAAGTTTAATTAATTTATTCTGTTATCAATTCCATTTTATTTTTTTACACTTCGATTTCGTTTTTATGTAACGAAATTTTAGTAACATTTGAAGTGAAGTGAATTGTTTTATTTTTTTTTTACGATAAATATTAATATCTGTGATAGGTGAATACTGTATAAATTTTAGATAGTCGTTACAACATGCTAGGGAACAGAAACATAACTAATCAAACTTTTTTATAATAATAAACGGTTAACTCGAATTTCGTGCGGCTTTTTTATGTAAGAACGCAGCTTTTCGATCATTCTTAATGAGGGACAATTATTCCTATAATGGCCAATTACGGTGTTATTATTTTTTTTTTAAATTAATTTCCCAATAAAAACTAAATTATTAACGCGTATGTGTGGAGTTTACGCAAGCCAAAATCAAAACAACAACGACAACGGCGGCGGAGGCGGCGGTTAACTGCGAAAACTCAGACACGGTTTTTATATTATAACAAGGATTTGCGAAACGACGGGCACCGACAATGCGAGAAAGTTTAGGGACCAGCTGTCACACACTTTGCTGTTTCCCTTTATACAATATACGCGTAGGTATATATAATATCTACTTAGAGCATATATTTCATAGCGTCGACTCGAAATCCGCCCAGCCGACTGCACTCGGCAGTAGCGATGGTACAGTGATAAATTATTATTATCATCATTATTGTTATCATGGTTATTGACTGACTCGACTTTAATAATATAATATATATCAACCTGATAGAGCAATTCACGACCGACCGACGAATAAGTTTACGATTGAACGTGATTTATGGCTAAACATACCTACCTACATATTATAAATTTATACACCTATTTAAAAATCATTATTCATAATATACTATAGAGATGATTGTGTATACTCGATACCATGGTTACTGGGGTTAGAGAGACGACCCAAACCACTCAAGGAAAAAAACTTTAACTTTAAACAAACCCCTAGTTATATTGTGTTATATTTTGCAGATCATTATTTTAAAAAATAACCAATATATATATATATATATAATAATATATAACAACTTACAGTAAATGTTGTTATTTAATCGCTAAATATTTAATATGGTTCCTTGAAAGAAAACACCGACACATCATATTCAATGATTAAGTTTTTTCTAGTAAATAAATTATAAGTTACAAAAACTTGTTTTTATATATGCTTGTAGATTATTTACACATGAATATTTTATTGTGTATTAATTAATAGCTTCATAAAAATTTAAAAGAATACATCTTTTGCCTTACGTAATTTTAAATAACGTGAAATTATAATATTTTATAAGTATATGTACCATAATATAGATTTGACATGTATTATACTATTGAATGACAGTATATAAAAATATACCCTTAAATATATAAGTATTCAATAATTACAATTATATAGGAGCACGTGTATTAGGTTTGTCAATTAAAATTTCTCAGTGAAATATTGTATAAAAGTTAAATAATTAACGTATTATTATAACAAAATTACTAAGAAATCACTTAATTTTACTCGATTCAATTAATTGAAAGTATTATTAATTTTCCTTTTGGTGTAACTTAATATGAGTGATCCGTTATAATATTATGTGATTGTATGTATGTAAACTTAAGAATTATTATGACTCTTTTTATTCAGTCAAAATATATGTATATATACTATATACTTGAATCTAAAATAATCTCATACAATATTAAATTAAATAACTACAGATACTTAATATCTACAAATTAAATAAATATAAGCATTTAAAAAAAAGTCAATGTATTTTCACTGGTTATTAAAATAATAAAATGTAACGTTAGTGGATATTGTTCAAAAACACTTATAGTAAAATTATCGACAGGTTAAAACTACAGCTTTCAAAACAGTGACAGGTATATCAAATGTTGACAGGTTAAAATGCTTATAGTCGAAACACTTACTTTTTACAGGAACAAAATTCCGAGGAATTTTAAATAATAGTTTATGTTAAACGTAAATAATATGCATAATATATAAAAAATATATTAAATTATTAATATAATATTAATATTTTATTTTTATTATTATTTATTATTAATATAATATATTTATATATATAAATATACGTGGTATAAATTTAACAAAATTACAGGAAAAATCAGTTTGCTTTATAGTAGGTTTACTAGGTTTCGTGTGTTTTGAGTTTAATTTTAATTCAATGATAAAACATTGTTTACCAAAAACTATCATGCGTGAAGAAAATATGACTCTATTCCTTAGGATACATTATAATTTATTTACGAGTAATATCGGTTTTAAATGTTTTAATACATACGGTATGTAAAAACTATAATTTTAGCCCAAAATCATTTTATAATAATGTTATCATCATAATGTAGTATTGTTATTAGCACGAAATAAATTCTGACAATACATAGAACGGTGAACATGATGGTATGTAGCAAAAAATACATACTGTTAGTCTAAACTTTAAAGATTCTTAAAATATCGTAGACTATAAAAAATTATTATTTAAATAATAGATGGATGTTTTGAATTTCTATGGATTTTTTTTAAAACAAAGTTAGGTAATAATTAATTATTGTTTGCTATTAAAATCACACAATACAATGCAATACCGTTGCCCTTATTTTTGTAACGTATAGATTGGTATTTCAATTTTAATAAAAGTTTTAAACATTATTTTTAGACATACCAGGAAAATAAAAAAAAAGTTTAAACCAATTTCAAAAATGTTCTAAGTCTTATATCTTATCTAGCTATAAGCCGATTGCCAATCTCAATATCGAATTAGTTCATAAATCGAACCATACCGTTGTCAATTTTTCCATTAACTGAGATAATAACATTAAAATTAAAATACAACAATAAAGTACCGTATTTTATGTTTGTTATTTTGTTAATTTTTTTTTACAATGAATTCGGAGTATACAGTTAATTAATGATTAAATACTGAAAAAATTAAAATAAGAATTCATTGAACGTTTCAATAGCATGCATTGTAAGATAAATAATGTAGAAATTCCAAAATAAGTAATTAAATAACCTCGAATTATCATTGCGTTTTTATAATATTAAATACAACGAGTAACATGTTATAAAATAATTTTAAATTTTTAAAATATAATATCTTAAATTTTTTTTATACACATTTCAAAATTATATAAATGCATAGGTAACACTGAATAAAATAAATTTCAAGGATAACCTAAATTATGAAATAATAACTGTTAAAAAAGTGAGGATTATAAAATATTTATGCTTTAAAATTGTGCTCACAAAGTCCAGTGTGTCAAAAAATAAGTGTGTGCTTTCATTTTAGATCCGGAGCAGAACGATAAATTCGTTTTTCATCTGTCATCACCTTTTAGGACAGTAAATATTCTTACATTTTAAAATTTGAAGGTGGTTCCTGGTTAAAAATTGGACCTAAATGATACTAAGGGATGTTAAAAAAAACATTTTTAGCTTTTTTCAAAATAACCGGAATGAACAAAAAAAAAAGAATTAGGAAAATTAGGAATTTTTATGCTTAATCAGTATTTTACAAAATCGATTTTGTTTTTTTGTTGTTTAAAAAAAAAAAATTACCCAAATTATCGTAATTCATAGGTACTTTAAAATTATATTAAATGATAATTTTATCATTTACTATACATAATAAATGTTCTATATTTTGACGAATTTTAAGCTATTTATAAACATTTGAATTTTTCAATGAATTTCAAAAAACTATTTACTAGGTTAAAATTTAATAAAAGATCTTACATAAGTGATTATTTTATTTGCATGGTATATACCATTGACATAATATAAATTATAAATTATTAATTAATAAATTAATAATATTAATTTATTAATTATTAATTATTTATATTATGTCAATGGTATATACATATTAATATATTACAAATTAATAATAAAAATATATATGAGTACAATTTTTTTTACACCAAGTTCAATTTTTGTATTCAATAAAATCTTTAAAATTTCTACACTACGAGTATTTTGTGGTAAAAAAATATATTAAATTTGTATAGCTAAGGGTTTAAAATGTAATATTATTCATAGAGATTTAGATCTTTAACATATTAATACCATGAACCTATTCCCACTGTTTAACGTAAACTGGTATTAACTCATAAGTTAATATAATATGATATGATTGTCTAAGTGTAAATTTAATTATTGATTATTGTAACAATCAAATCCTTTTTTTTTTTTTTGGAAAAAAATTAATCAACCTACGGTAATACGAATAATAAAATAAATTACTTTAATAGCTAGGTAGTGACATAGGCTGACAGACGGTTTTCGCTCAGAATCGTTTTTCATGTACAATGATAAATCATTGAATTCAAATTTAAAACATCCATTACAGTGACCCACTCTGCAATACCTAGTATACAGCAGAGCGGTACCCACTTGTCCATCGTTTTTGATATGACCTGTCGGAATTTTGTATATACTCTGATGTTTTAACCGTCAGCATTTTAACATGTCGTTATATTGATTGACTACACATATATATGAATTAACTAAATGTAATTTTCATATTTTCATAAATTTAAATAATCTGTCGTTATTTGTAATCACTCATACATTAGTTTGTATGTAATTGCCTATGTATAATACATATTATTATCTTTGCGATAAATAGCTACACCCAAGTTTTCCTATTTTCTATAAAATAGAGAAAACCAGAAAAATATGATGCTCTTCCCTATACATGGTGCGTAAAATACAATAGGTACATATGTCATATAATATATATGTATAGAAATAATAATAGATTGAGAATCCACGTAAATTATTAAACAGGCATCGGTACTCTTGTGTATGTATAGTTTCATCAAAATCCAGTCAGCCAGATGTGAAATGTACTGTTGTTGATATATTTTTTTTCAAATGCATTTGGAGCGAAAGCAATAACGTATTGGAAAAAAGTAAAATAATTTCAAATATTTCCTTTTATTTATTTTTTTTCATTTTCACATAAGCCATGCGAAAAAGTCTTTGTAGTCATCCTACGCCAGTTACTATTTCACAACGCTATCGGTACACCTAAACTCCGAATAGGATTTTTTGTTAACGCTCAACACGATAGCCGAATCAGTATGTTATGTATTTATGATTAATGCGTATACTTACATATAGTTACAATTTTATACACTGTAATGATGTGAGCTTAGCCATCATATATCTTAAATTTTAAATGTATAATAAATAATATTCAATAAAATACAATAATATGTGTAATAACTGTAATAATAACATATGTATATAATAATTATAATAATTGATAGCTTTAAATATAAGATAAAACTCACACATATGCACACGCACACACTCTTATCTGTATAAGAATTACATATATAAGAAGACTAGTACCTAGTCGCCGACAGCGCCCAGTGTGTTGTTGCCGTCTTTTTGTATAAGGATTCATAAGCGGGTGTAAAAGACTACGCAGATCATTATACAAAAGACGTATACAATTATTTAATTGTGAAGCATTTGTTAAAATATATTTCATGTGTTTATAAAATAAAGTTAAATATAAATAAATAGTTAATTTAAAAAAAGTGTGTAATTATTTTAATATACAAATCAATCATATCACATTATATCTTGAATACGAACTTTGATTGCAACAAGCAAGTCGATACAAGAATCAGAGAGGTAATATCATCAAATTATAATTATTTAACAAGTTATGATTTAGAAATATATAATAAACCCCGATTAACTTAAGGCAGTTTCTCAATCATTAAAACACTCCAAATTTTCACTAATCCTGATGTATGACGTTAATGGTATATTATACTAACTGGTATTCTGCAGGGTCTTTGTATTTTTTTAGTATGAGTGACTCTTCAAAAAAATGAGCCTGACCGACACTTACGAGTAGTACTGTAATATGTATTGTTATACTTTTTATTTTAACACTTATTTCTGTGTAAATTTTAATTGGTTCTATGCACTATGGACTTATAAACTTTCAGTGTTAAATTTACAATAAGGAAAAGCGTTGAAAAAAATTTAGAACACTAATTGTTCATGGCGTGTTGACAAAAAATTTAAGTATGCGTACATCTATGTAAGTATATGTACACTAGGCAGATAATTATACAGATTGAGAGAGTGAGAAAGAGTGAGTAAAAGTGTGATTATATGTGCACTGTGTACTGTGTAGCATGGAATTTATTAATTATTGTATACCCAAACCGCGATATTTGAGATGTTTGCTTTAAACTATTATGATTAATTCACTAAGCAAATATAATATATATAACTATATTATATATTCCATGTAAGTCATTCATTGCTCAGCTAGTATATATTTCATATAAAGTGTCAACCTACCTCTACGATATTATATAAACTAAGAATACCATTCCTCCCTCGTTTCATTGTATGGTGAATTTTTTAATAGATCCAAAAGGAAAATCATCCTAAAACCACCAAACCACACAGACTAGTATTTAGAGCACAGATGGTTTTAATGAAATATCGTATTTAGGGAAAGCATAGTAAATTAAAGGAGTCGACACCACAAAATTCACCAATATTAAGTACATATTGTGGTCTGACAGTGTTAAAAAAAAAAATATATCTATAACGCCCATTGTAAATTTACCTAGAAATAAAATTAATTTTTATTAATAAAACCATATTATATGTATAATATTTATTTAAATCATTATTTCTATGCAATAACTCGTTTAATTTATCACATTATGTAATAAATTGTAAGCTTTATCATCAATTTTATATTTTAATGATAATTTAATTAAGTTTAATCATAGTAATAACATTATGAAAATTCGGAAAATATGTAAGTCAAATAATATCTTCTGTATTCATCAACTATAAGTATACAATTAAAAATCATAAAAATATAAATAGTAAGAAATATTTAATAACACATTATGAAAATGTATAGTTTTTACTTCGCGTAGGTATTAAAATAACTTTTCTAACTGATAATATAATTTATGTAAGATACAAACAAAAACACTAGCCGCTAGGTAATTCAATTTTATTTAAGGTAGATACCGTACCTACCTACATAACATCAATTAAGAGTGCATTATTTAATTTGCATGCTTTAATGATGAGAATATTTTTTTTGAAACTAAAGTTCATACAACTTTTTAAGCTTCAAAACAAGAACTTTCATAAAACTTATAACGATTGAATCATGATTTATGAAATTTTTATGTACTTTGATCTGAGAATGACGTGTATCGGTGTATCACAGGAATAAAAATCAACAACTATAATGTACACTGCATTACTACATTAAATAACACATAGTATATTATATTATTATAGTTGCAAATTATAAGTTATAAAAATAAAACAATTTATGTGTACAAACAAATAATCAAGATTGATAATATTTTAAGAAATAATAAGTTATTATGATTGAAAATATTATCAAGTTTTATAAAGAATATAAACTAATCTAACTTAAACAGGTAATAAACTAAACTTTGGTATTTTCATAAAAGTATATGAAATATTAATACTAATAAGGATATACCTATTATATTTTAAAGCTTTAACATAATCATTCATCTTATAAAAAATGCATGTCTAAGTTAATTCAATACTTTTAAAAAAAAACTATTAATAAGCTCAACTCGTGTACTTATATTTTCAAGTTTTTTTGACAGTTCTTTCCGTTCTCAATGTAAAATGTAAATTTTTACTACTACTCACGTAAAGCTCGTGAACTTAAATAATTTTTCAAATATAACGGAATGTTTTTCTAACAAATTAAACTAGTTTAGAAATTTAAATTTATATTATTCAATAATCATCAAGTTTATATTTATTAAATAAGTTATTTATTATATATATATTTAATACTAGATCATTTTGTAAAAAATATTAATAGAATTTTTTTGAATTTAATAATATAATTAGTTGAGTTTGTGACTAATATATATATAATAATATATTATATTATATCTTTCATTAAATATAAACTTTGAAAGTTGTGTTCAGTTCAATTATAATTGGGTTGCTCTTAAAGAAGAATTAGAGCAACCCTACAGCCAAACTATATAAGATCACAATAATTTTCGAGTGACTTTTATATTATGCTAAAAACTACTTTTGTCACAAACTGAAACTTAACTTTCGCTTTTTTAATTTATTTAAAATAATATACTTTATTTTACTATCAGTTTGGAAAACTAATTTTAATATAAAATACATATCATAAACATACAAATAAATACATCATATAGCTCACTGGACGTAATGTTAGTTTAAATTATTAAACTGATGTTACGAAGAATTAACACATTTTAAAGCTTGATGAGTACATATTGTTATTAATAGTCATATTATATATTAGAGTGCTTCCTTAACTTTTTAATAGTGTATGTATTAAATCTCAAGATTTTTTTATGAAGATTATTTGTTTAAGCTTATTAATATAATATATAAATATTTTAAATTTTAACACATAAGTACGTTGTATTACATTTAAAAACAATTATTCGATTAATGGTTCACTAAGATATATAATGGCCCAATCATGAACCACTGCCCGCTAAATCACATTTAACAGGCTATTCGCTCAATATTGAATCATTAAATGTTTAGTGATTCCTTATACAATCTAATAATATTAGTGTTGTAATTATTATTTATGCAATGAATAACATTAAATATTTTATAATAATGTAAATAGTAATAAAATAATATTGTATTCCTATTAAAGGTAAATGAACAATTCCCCTTCCCCCGGAAGTTTTCTTCTGTAATACATTTTCGATGCGAACACTTTTCTCCCCCCATTTTTATTTAAAGTTAACTGTTTAACAATATAATATTATAATATTATTTATTGTTTAATATGATTTTTTTTTTCACAAATATAATAAATTATAATTGTAAATGTAAATGTAATTCTAAATAGTATGTAGGAACTAATAATAAGTAGCTAAAAGATTGTCAACATAAAATATAATTAATAACTAACAAAAATGGCTAAACATTCCGAAATAAATGATACATTTATATTTTTTTGACAATTTAATAATTGCTTGTAAATTTGATTTTTGGAATGCTTGAATGAATATACATCTATAATTTATTATATTTATAATAATAACCTCATCAATTATCTCATAGATACCTAATATTGTTTATCAGTTCCAATTAGTCTAATGGCCGTTTCCAACTTACTGAACACACTGTATATTATCAGTTGTATTATTATGTCACTGAAGTAAAGAAATAATAAAATAACTATAATGTCTTAATGCTTCATAATTTTCAATAAATTGAGATGTTGCAATAAATTTCTTTAATATATTACAGTATATGTTAAGCAAATTTCAAAGTAAAATAAAAATAAAATACATAAACATTGTCAAACCATTAATAATAGCTTCCTTATTCCATTCAAAACCTTAAACAGAGCGGTTAACCACATAAAATGTTTCACCTACAATTCAATAAAATATTATATATTATAATATTATAAGTTCCTTGTAAGTTATTCTTATAGTGATTAAAAAATTATAAGAATATATAGACACTATTTTTTGTTGTTAGCATTTGAAGTTCAAATTCGTCAAAACCATGAATATTTGCAAATTATTTTGTAGATATAATTCATGAAAATTTTTGTGTAAGTAGATAAGTGTTGAAAATTCAATACGAGATTTTCTATAAGTTTAGGTAGCTTATAATAATTATAAATGAACTTGAATTTTGGTGTATTCAGGTCATTAAAACATAAACCACCTTTTACACCAACCATTCGAAATTATATTTTAGGCTGACAAATCATCTCCGTTCAGAATCGTTTTTCGTATACAATGATACCTATCATTGGATTCAAATTTAACACTCCTATATACAGGATGTCCCACGGAGATCTGACAAATGAAATAACAATACAATGATACCCATAGGCTTAATAAATAAAAATAACTTTAATATATTAAATAAAAAATAAAAAATGTATACTAAAAATGTAGTGCAATTGTTTATGAATTATACTTAAAAGAAATTTTTTAAAAATATTAATTAGAACAAAAGTTATTTCATTTGTCAGATCTCCGTGGGACACCCTGTATATAATAATGATCCATACGGCACCTAATGTACATCAGAGCAGTACCCACTTATCCACTTTTTTAAAATTTGAATTTTATACTTACTTTTATACTGTTTTTAATTATATTAAATATTGAAATAGTTTTCATATTTATTGTATTTTTTTGTTTTTTATTTATTTATTTATAGTTTGGTGATCATTTTTTTACGGGGCACTGGCGGGTGATAACAAGCAAGTACAGTTATGCAGTTATACAGTATAGTTTTACACAAATATAAAATCAATTTAATATTAGATTTATTGTTTATTATCCTTGGAAAATTTTTATAAATTATAAATGTCTATAAATTAGTAATACAAAAAATATTTTTGTAAAAATTAATTGGAAAATATGATATTTAAGAAGTAACTAGATGTATTTAAAATTTCAACAACTCAGATTTTGTATAACTGTGTATTATTGAAGAAGAAAAGTGGCGGCGATCATGCTTAGTAAATTACGAAGTATATATGGTAATAATGTGTTGTTATCTTTAGATTTACCTAATAGTCATAATGTATATAGGTACTATATTAAAATATACATTAGAAAAAAAGAGAGAGAGAGGGAGATAGAAAATTTATATCTTTAACATTTTAAAATCGACAGATATGTGAGAGTAAAACGACAATAGTTGTAAATTATTTTTTTTTTGAATAAAAGGATATTATAGTTTATAATATTATGTATTGGTACCCTAGTACAGTGGTTTTCAACCTTTTTCGGATCGCGACCCCCCATTTTATTTTATTGTTATGCGACCCTTTCAAAAAAAATGTTGTTTTATTCATTAAAATTTGATTTAATTACTGATTAAAATATTTACATGGTATGGGGGTCGCGAATGATAGGTTTGGGGGTCGCCAAAATTAATACATAATTTATTCTACATGCTTAACAATACGTTTTAAAATAATGTTGAATTAATAATAATTTATAATTCAACATAAATATAATAAGAAACATAAAAATAATGTTGAATTAATAATAATTTATAATTCAACATTATTTTAAAACGTATTGTTAAGCATGTAGAATAAATTGTGTATTATTTTTGGCGACCCCCAAACCTATCATTCGCGACCCCCAGGTTGAAAACCACTGCCCTAGTATACTCGGTTACTGGACATAACAAACTGTAGTTATGGGCAAATGAACATAACTTGCGTATTATGCGTACATACCTTTAATAATAATTGAACTAGGTAGTATGAGACGTTTAGTTGCGACAATGCGACTTGAAATATTTCGAGACATGATGTATCCTATAAACGTTAAGGACTTGTTACAACCCCGTACAGCTGATTGCATTTATGGAGAGATCTTCTTGGCCGCGCGATAAGCATTAGACACGTGTTTGTCAATCGTATAATACTATGGTTATCGGTTTTATTGATTACGCTGCAGTTTCAATGACATTAAACTCGACACTCCATTATTTATTAGGCCTAACCACACCGATTGACGCGTCACTATAACACTTCAATCATAACTAAAATATAGCCACCCATGAATTATTTATATAATATAATATATAGAGGTACCTTCGTCTGAGCTTTTAATGTGTGAAAAACACTCGAACGCACGTGACACGACGATACGACTGTCAGTGTCGTATTTAGGCCGGGGACCGCAAAGTGCGTCCAACTCGAGGAGCGAAAGGGCACAGGCGGCACAGTAGTACTTTTATTATGATATTAAAAAACTCAGAAATAATTTTTTTATTTTTTTATCAAACGAAGGTCCGAAAAATATATTTCTAAGTAAATCATGTTATTTTAAATATATGTATAATAAGTAATAAATAAATAATTAAGCTGTTATTGTTATTAATAGTTTAGATTCTGTGTGGGATGATATATTTGAATTGATTTCTCAATGGTGTGGGTTTTTTCTTTATTTTAGTGTTTGAATACAGTTTTTCTAGTTAAAAAAAAAAATACTCTGATTATCATCTTCGATAGATAATTATATCATAGCAAATCGGATTTAGTTGATACATTTGAGAAATCAAAATTCAAAATTCTCAGTACTTTAAGAAACAATCATGAAAAAAATATACGAATAATAATGTAATAATATATTTATCAAAATATCTTGATCACTATAATGTTCGATAATCGTTGCCTTGCGTGCTTAGACCATTGTTGGTTTCTTTTTCTATTATAGTGTTAATATGTTTTTAATATATATATATTATAATATAATATATATTTATATAATTATATATTTGAATACATGATTTTGATATGAGTTTGGAAATATAATATTACATACCATTATAAGAACTAAATAATGATAGGTATAATATGATAAATTACAATATTATTGGCAAAAACTAAATCAACTTACCATAATAGTATAATATAATAACAGTTAAATAAATTACTTTCATACATGTATTATGTTATAGTATCTACTTAGTAATAAAAGTTGACAGACGGTCTATATTCACTCAGAATCGTTGTTCGTACCTACGTAATGAATTATCATAGTATTCAAATAGTTGTGACATAGCGACTTAATAGTTAATACTTAACTATTAATCTATCAACATTTATAATTTGTGAAAATAGTATAAGTGAATTAAACACTAGACCTAATATATAAAATATACTAGTATTATACTACATTTTTTGTAAAAAATTTTGAGGAGTATAAATTTTAATCATTATCCTTAATAACAAAATTTGTACAACTTAGTAAGTGTTCGTACAAATTTTGAAGTAGGCAAATCAAACAATTTCAACAATAAAAATCCAATAATAATTTACAATAAAAATAGTGAGGGGTTCTCATGTAAAAACAGAAATTTGTATTGCCACCATCCTTAAATAATGCCTATGAAAAATCTCGAGGATTTTAAAGTAAGATCATTAAGTATAGGTATATAAAAAAATTTCAAAAATCAGAATTCAAATAATTTAATTAAAAATTGGTGGTGGTAAGGTGATAATGCTCGATGAATCACCTTTTGTAATATTATATAGCTTTTAGGTTATCTAATTGTGAAATTCCAGGAATTTTAGTGTTCCGATAATCGAATACTTATTGTATACGAGAAAAACAATTTGATATTAGGTATAATTTTTGTTTTACTATAGATGCACTATATAAACATTAAACACCCTGAGAATCGATGACAGATATATTAGGCCATGATTATCATTTCATTTGTTTTCCCCCATTCGATAATAATCGTCTAACTCGACGAACCGGAGAATAATATTTCACCATCATTCCAACGTCAACGAGGTGGCGATAATAATGTTTATATACGCGCGAGTTAAACGGTAGAGCCGCCGCCGCCGACCATGTGAGTATATTATAATAGCCGGTACCTTTCATCCTCTGGACGTTTTGTATCCAGACGTCACGCACCAACATTAAGCCGTGTACCAAATATATTAAAGGTTTTTATAATATATTATTTATACTTAATGCATATACGTTGAGTTTTATCAATTCCGTCACAAAAGGCAGTAGTTAATTGTTAACTCACCCGATTGCGTCGAATCTTAACATGTGAGTTTAGGAAACACGAAATTGAGCTTTTTTCATTTTATCCATAAAATTACCAATTAGTTGAAACAGAAAAGTATATGATGAGATAAACTTCCCAAATGAAAATTACAAATTGTTAAGTTCATCATTCGTGTTAAAATTTGATTTAAGACACTTATATGGAATTATAATTTGCAGTGTTATTCTCTATTAAAGTTAATCAGTTAAAATAAGTTAACTTCAGCGTTTTAGCTCTTGTTTATGCCCAGATTTTTTTTTTAGATCAAAAATCAAAATTTAATAACATGATTACATTACAAAATAATATTTATTTAATATTATTATTATAATTTTTGAAAAAATATGTGATGAGGTTTCTTATTTACAACTACCTATTAATAGAATACTTTAAGACCGAATTTGTTAACTTAATCCCGATACGATAAAATTTCGCTCAGTAAAATATACGATAATTTATAAGACATGTTCTTGGCTGGACCTGGTTATAGACGGACCGCTAAAAAAAAAAAATTGGTCAACCTTACATCTTACACTATAAGAAGATATTTTTTTGATTTATTAAAGAAAAAAAATGAACGCGTGCTTGATCGAGTATAACCGGAACACACCAACCGTTTTGAACTTTTTGTTATCTTTGAAGCACTTCAGGCCCGATTTTGATTTCTTTTCATACCGTCAGACAGTCTCCTCTAACATTGGCATACAATATAATGTATATAAAAAAACATTTTATAACTGTAACTGCTCTTATGAGCGTGGTTTGCCAAAGGCGTACTACGAATCTAATACATATCGATGCGTTAAATATTGTGAACATAATTGATCATATTAATTTATTTACTAACTTATTAATTTGTTTTTTTTCAACTGACGCGAAATCAACAAATTAAACTATTATTTCAAGAACCAAAGTTACTACCTATATTTACAAATATTAACTTAAAGTTTAAAAAAAAAAAACCTCTATATAAAATCAACGGTATGCATTGGTTTGTTAAATTTTGTTCAGAATCTTTTTTCCGAGCATCAATTATTATAATATAATTATACAGATGATTAATTTAATATAATAAAGTAAAATGTTAAGCAACATCGTATTGTAATATCTAATATTAAATTACAATATTATTGTTATTACACAAAACACATAAACGCATAACATATTATGGTGTGTGCAGTAGGTATGCACTTTGTTTATGAAAAATAATACTTTAATGGGAAATTATAAACCTCTACTCTGCCCTATATTCTACGCTTTATGAGACATTGATATAATTTAATTGAATATTTAAGTATACCGCGGAGTATAATAATTAATAGGTTCATGTTTTCATTGAACTACGCATATGAACGAATTATACTCGAATCAGTTGAATCGTACTTACTTTGATATTGTTATGGTTTTATTGCTCGTAAAATAAACTAGAAATGGCGTAAAAACATTGAAATTAAAGCTGAACGATAAAAATAAATAAATTGAATAACTCGCGATTATTATTTCAAAAAATTTTTAAAAATAACAGATTAAATGTATTAGCTACTGCGCTATACTATTTACACGGGTGGTAGGTATTCTACTAGTATTTTATTTGTGGTATTTAAATAGATCGACAACAAGCGGATTAATTGTTACAATATTGCAATATTTACGAGTTCATAATAAGGTATAAGTATCATATACTATTAAAATGAAATCATGAACGACTTAACGACTTGAGTGAAACATCTGATAACGTAGATAGAGTAGAATATAATATAATTAAAACTAATCATGTTCACTTGATTTATGAATATTAATATTCTCAACTGTTGGAACAAAAATCGATATTATACCTATCTATTAGGACCTTTCAATACATCTTCAATACCTTCTACAACAGCTATACTACACGTCTACACACGTCAATCATTACTGAATAGTCGCGTGTCTACCGCTCTACTGACTAATGGGCTGTTGTAGGAGTGATGTGTTCTGCATTTGGTGTATCAACACAATCTCATTATATCTTATTTAATGTAATATAAACTTGTAATTTTATACAAATCACAATTGCTAATTGGTTTTACAACACAAAGATATTTTACCACGTCACGTAAATTTCAAAATAATAATAACATTTTTGTGATAAAACCATAAAAATAAATTTCTTCAATTCACTTTAACAACACCGTAATTTTGGGAATGGTATAGAAACTAAACATAATATTTTGAAACACGAATATCAAATAAAATTATTTGGTGGCTATAATACGGAGAATACAACAAACACGATTACGTATCGATGTGTGTACTGCTTTTGTAGACATATACAATTTACTCAAAATTAATATAATACGAAAGAAAATAGAAATGCGTCAGTCTAAGCGCTATAATATGATCTTTCCAATAATAATATAGCAATAGGTATTCACTCACTGATGCGAATGACTCTGCGGTAGAGCCACCTAGACTTTATACATATTAAACATTATAATATTATTTATTATAAATGTACACATATGATTTATTATGCAATTATTTTCAATAATTAATAATAATTTAAAAAAACTTCAAACAGTTCAAACCTTTTATTTTCGCCATGAAAAATTAAAAAATGTCCGCTTGGGGCAGCTAACCACCCTTAACTTGGCAATGTAAATGAATTAAAGTGTAATAATTATTTAATCAATTTAATTTTTAAACATTATAAATCCATTGATCGTGCTATTTTTATGTTAATTCAATAAAATGTTACTATAAAATAATATTGTTGTACCTATTCCATGAGAATTATTTTTAAGTTTAAATACTATACGTCTATACGCGTGGTGTATGTATGTAAATTAATTAGGTATATTATTTAAATTGAATATTAAACATTTAATTTTCAATGAAAATAAAGTTAAAATTAAACGATTAATATAAATATCAAATTAATGTATGATTCTCAAAGTTTAATAAATAATATTAATCTTAGTAAGTTAAATTATAAATGTTAAATATTAAGAATTATACAATACAATTTAAAATTGTATTAATATTTAAATAATTATTCTCTAAAAATAATTAAATCTCATTTATTATTCAACAAAAATATAACTCCTCTTAGAATCTTACTAACCTATAACCTAACCTATTCAATGATGGATATAGTTTTAATTTTAAATATTTTAATTCAAATTAAATTAAAACATTAATACAATCGTTATAATTGACAAAATAAATGCTGTGTGTGCGTGATAACTGGTCATTTACAATTTTTAATAATATAATATCTTCATATGAACAAATCTTCGTAGGTACTAGTTGATTTTTGTTATTTTATATCACTTTATTTTAATGTACTATATTATATACAACTGTATTAATACGATCTATATAAAATCCCTCAAAATGCAGTAAAAATAAAAGTTCCCTTAATATGAAAAAAAAACAAATTCTAAAATTATGAAAAAAATCAAAATAAAAGTTTAAAAATTGAATTCATTGTTACATTATTTAACATTTCAGTAGAAAGAGTTATATGTTAAACAATAAGCTAGAAAAACTACGATTCGATACAAATTTACAACCATACTTATCAACAACTGACCTAGATGCTATTGTTTTTACAGTCATTTCTGGGGTTTCTGTCAATAAAAATTAAATCTTTAGTTTATACTTTACTTTTTATACAGATAACTATATTTTATATAATTTTTGGAAAAAAGTGATCATTTAATGTCAAAATTATTAAGTTAATTAATAAATTCAAGCTTAGAAATTCTAAATAAATATAAAAAGATTATAAATAATTATTTGATTAAAAAATAAATCCAGTTTTTTTCATCTGATGGTGCTAAAATATGATAGAGTTTTTAGAAGGGTTGTTGAGCTTCCATTGAGTAACGATCTCAAACTCTAGCTCCCTTGATTTCCTCCAATCATTAATGATTATACAGATGTCGATTATAAACTTGTTAGGTCACTATTTAGAAAAGTTAAATAAATACGGTTATTTATAAAAAAAATCTTAGTATGTTAAATGTCTAATAGTTGCATGGGTCCCTAGATTTTTCTAATTACCTTAAGCCGATCTATTCTCATTCTGTATGTTCTACACTACCGTTATAAGTACACACTTTTAAATTTTAAAAGTAGTAAATACAAAATATTGTGAAAAAAATACATATTGTTCATAATGTACAGTTATCTATATAAATCTGCTTCCTAATTCGATTATTATTTCTACCTAATGTAACATATTTATAAAGATAAAACAATTATTTAAATTGCATATTATAGGGAAGAGGTGGAAAAAAAAGAAAAATAACACCGATAAAAATATTTCCTCAGCCTAAAACAAATCTGAGTTCAATAATCGAATTCCAATTTCCTTGCATCTAAACTTTATCTGAATTTACTTTTAATTACTATCTAAATTAATTTGATTTTAGCAATATTAATGTCAAAGAAAACTAAAACAGAATGAATAACAAGTTCTTTAAAGCACAACTTATTAAAATATTGTTAGAGACTATTTATCTATTATATATTTAATAATTAATTATCGATATTACAGCAAGTTATATGATATATTAGTTATATTTATATCTAAGGAACTTCACAATAGTAATTCTTTTGAATGTTCCCTCTCGCCAAACATGAAACTATTTTTTTCTTTTCCATTATATTTTCTGCTACCAACTATTTATTGCAGTTTCCATAAATAAGTCTTATGTGACTTAAAAATTAGCACTCCAATTATTCTTTTTACATTTTTAAATTATATTTAATTTTATATTATTAGCTTTAAGTTACATTTTTATTTATGTATTTTATTATATAATATTAATTATTCTTGTTTTGTTGGGTTTTGGACTGTGCTGTTATGAAATATAAAAAAAATTATTATTATTTTCTTCATTCCTACGATTAATTGATAAATAATAATTATAACTAAATATTTTAATGCTTTTTTTATTACCATTTAAATGGTATAATCTTAAATATAATTTTTTTTTAATTTCGTAGTTTTTTTTAAAGAGATTCATAAAAGCAAACTATACAAGCTCTTGATTGGATAGGAATCATCTTAAAAAAATCATTATCTAGTTTAAAAATAAAAGTTATTTTTTTTCTTGATAAGACAAGTAAAAAAAAAAGCCCAAATAATAAATGGTTTTGAATTAATATAAGTGGCTTATCTACTCTTGAGAAAAATTTACTGAAAGCGTAAATTACACGAGCAGTTTGACCTAATTAAAAATCAATTAGTAAAATGAAAAAAAAAAATGAGTACTATAATAACTAATTATAACATAATATATATAGATCAGCTTAAAATTATCAAAACTATAAATTTTTTGTTACTGATTATTGATTTTTTTTTTTTAAATTAAGTTTTTAAAACATAACTGAAAAGCATAAAAACATTTAGGAGTGTTAACTGATTAAATCAATTTAAAGTCATCATTTCATGTTGAAAAAAGTTATATTTCGATAACTGATAATTTATAATAATGTTAAATTAATTTTAAACTGAACAATTGTAATATTTTTTGACAAGCATAATATAAATAAACTATGAAATCAAATTTAACTGTTATATATTTGTTTTAATTCGTAAATACACTAAATAGCCAAACACTTTCTCTAAAACCCAAAATAAACACTCTACATTTTTCCAACTTTCCTATCTATTCGGAACAATGGTGATTGTTTATTTTACCTTAAGAAGAAAGTGTAAGTTGAGCAAATTTAGTTTTATGAAAACAATTAAGTTAAATGTAATGTAAAATTAAAAGCGGTCCAAATATATACATATAGGATCAATAGTGTTGAAAATTCGTCTCGCTTCGCTCGTGATACATAAAATAATTTTGTAATCATTGTAAATTATTATAAAGTTAACCTAACAAAATCTAACCTATACTTAACAATAAGTCTCATACCAACAAATTATGAATTTTATCAAACTAAATATTACCTTGAAAACCTAGCTATAAATTATATGGTCATTAAGTTGAACTTACTATTAAAATATTAATCCTAACCTTTTAAAAAAAAATAACTCAAATGGTTAAATTCATGGGTTATTGGATTATCTATAATATACTAAATTTATTTTTAAAAGCTTAAGTAAAAAATAAATGTTCCCTTTAAGTTCATAATTTGGCCATTTTTCGTCGAATATTAATAGTTTGTCCCTATATACATAATATATTTTAATTTAACATTTTATGTTCTATCAGAAATTATATAGCAATGGTATGATTTTAACGAACGTATACTTTAAGAAGATAATTTTTTAGTGCATTTTTAAAGGAACTTTAATGGGTTTTTAAGTCATAAATAAACTTGGCTTACAAAATAATAAGAACAGTAAACAAGAAAAAGTATTTTAAGACATTATTAGGCAGACCAACTTAAAAATAGGAAAATATTGATTAAATACTAAATATACATTCGTTGTAGAAATAACAAACGTTTATGTATTAAAAAATTAAAAAATAGATAGTGAAAAAACGCATTTCTAAATATTAAACTTAGAGATTATAACTACTGTTTTTCCATATATTATGAATTTTAAAATAATTTAGAATTTATCTGCTGTTTTTTTTTTTCATGAGTAATATATTATTTTAAAAATACAATTCATTTTAACACATTGGTAATTGATTTTTTTAAAAAATCACTACAAGCAAGGTTGTAAGATGAATGATAAATTGAAATATGTATTTCATTATGACGTACTTATTTATATGTGTATTACAAATAAAATTCACTATTAATAACAATGAAAAGTATAACTATAACTTAATGTGATTTCTGAATACATAATTTATGGTTTTTATTTTGTTCCTTAATGTTGTTTTTATTACTTATTTCTTATAAACTTGTTTCCCGAGAATGGAAAAGTTTTTAAAATTTGCCATACCTACAACAATCATACCCCGTTTTATATTTTTTGTATGATCATACCGTATATCCACAAATCTCAATAACTGAAAATCTCAATATCTTAAATTATAGAATTTGTCAACTCTACACTGCGCGAATTAAATTTAATGTTAACCATATTTTACTTGTTGTCAAAATTCTAAGGAATTCACTAAGTTTTTTTAAAATTTTAGTTATTTTTTCACTTAAACTTCTCATTTTACATATGAGTTGTATGTACAACACTTAAAAAAAAAAAAAAATAATTAATTAACTACCTATTTCCACCGCCAATTATTATTTTTATTTTGTGATGAATTTCAATGGTCGAACTAATTTTACATAATATTCAGATGGTACTTTTATGTTGATGCGTTACATCATTTTTAATGTTAGATAATATTATTTAAATGCGCGACGCGTGTGAAATATTATTTTTATTAATCGGTCGTTTTTTGGTTAGATCGGACGGGTCAACCACTAAATGGCCCTGCGTGTGCGAATATATAAAACTCGAGTGGGCACATTAAAAAAAAAAAAACAAACAATAAAATACCAATGTGTAGTATAAATATAATAATATCATACAATACCTGTTCTTTATTATAGTAGGTACATATAGATCAAAATGAATTAAAAAATAATTTTAATCGGATTGAAAATATCTACACTAACATAATATATTATATTGAGTGTCCAGTGGTATTGATTCATTATACGAGAAAGCGATAAATTATAAGACACGGCAATAAGTCGCACTAACACTGCCTATACGCGAATATTACTTTTAAAAATATACGCATATACCGCTAATAATCGTTGTCATTTCCACAGGATCCAACTGAAAGGAGTAAAAACCGGACAACGGCCAGTCTGGGGTATAATAATCGGTGCGTGTGTGTGTGCGGCGGCAGTCGAAAGGAGATAAAATAGTGTGCGAGATGGTCTCCGGCGAGTATGCTGCACACCGACTCTTTGACTAGTATTGATTATGGTCGGAGGGGGGTGGCAGTATGGGATTATATTTGAGATTGTGTGTGTGTCTACGTAGAGTAACGTTCACACACCATTTTCAACTACACATTGTCTAGCGTGAGAGATTTCCTTACAACCAATATAAATTTACTATTAGGTACGTCGTATATAGCATAATATGTGCATTTGTATTTGTGTGTATTGTGCGAGCACGCGACTTTGCCACATTCGCAGTGTATAAAGTAAACGTTTCAATGGTCGTAACCTCGTGACCCAATATATAATTTCGTTATCCCTTTAAATAGGGTGGTGTCTAGCCACAAACGCCGTTATACGCTACACACGCGTATAATACACTCCATTCGCACACTTTAAAATAATATAGATAGGTGTATAAAATATATTTAACTCCTGCGAGCAGTACCTATCTAATCGTGATCCCGTTGACCGATTGGGCGCTCGGCCCGTCGTCTTTCACAAACGACAGCGTCGCCGTTATACTCGCGGGGAGACGAACGATATTGGAGGCGTTTTAGTAGGTATCTACGTTTGATAATCTGCGCCAAAAATAAATTAACGCGTCGAGTTGGTCGAATAAAACCAGATTATTTTTCCCCTTATCGAATAAAACACGAGAACGTATACTTTTTGCCTGTCCACAATAAACCTTTATTTATATAGATACAAATGCTATGTATATAATAATAATTATTGTTATTATACACCTATATAGCTTTTATCGGATCCCGTTGATCAGCCGTGGTGCATTAAATTAAGAACTACTATCCAAAGTCGTATTATTTAGGCACTTAGCAAATTACCACGGCCGGCCGTATTTCACGGCAATAATGTACAATACTGCCCAATACATTTCTTATATATATATATATATTATAGATAACAGATAATAAAGTATATAAAACGTATGAAATATTATACCGGTCTACCTTTTAATGTCGATTTTAATTAAATAAATCGATTGGACTGGTACACTCAGACGGCGTTCGGTGTTTATGATGCTTACGACTTACGACGAGTAATTGTATATTTTATATTTGGCTCGTTGTTAAGTGCTTTATAATATTATTCACTATTATAATGAAGAAAAGGGAGAATAATACAGGGAAAACTGTTTTGTACATTAAAAATCAACGAGACATGGGTATAGTAATGACGTTTGGTTATGGCGAGCGAGTCTATAACACCCCGAGGAATCAGACGGGGTGATTTGAAATTATTTTACAGACAAGATAAATTCAGAGATTGAAGCATAATATACATTTAAGCATGTACGACAATGGTTAATGATGAATAATTATTAAAATAATATCAATTTTTACACATTGATTATTATCTTTATTTTATTGTCGTTTTGAAATGTGTATCTCGATGATAATATAGATACCTACTAAAAGTGTATAATAACGGTATGTCATACAGCGGAAAATTCATAACTCTAATTATTATATTTTTTATAATAAAAAAACTGAATCGAGTCCATCCATTCTGTCTAGATCCACTGGCCGAGTTTTATAGAAATATATAACAGGTACTCTAAATATATTTACGAACTTATAATACTTTTACGATCTATTATTAAATTAGTTTTTGGAATACCTACGCTATTAACACAACGTTAAGAATATTAAACTAGCAAATAACATTTTTGTAAATAATTCAAAAATATTGTAAATTAATAATTGAGTAAAGTACCTATAAAATTATTTCTCTGCAAATGTTTATGATACAGTTGAAAATGGCAGATATGAGAGTATAGAAACTAAATTAAATTAATACTGCAAACATAATATTATATATTATTATTCATGTCCTTTAAATTTAGCTTTAATTCTAAAATTGCATGTTGATGTTGATTGAAGATAATTAATACATTTTATATTTGTTTGACGTCAGATTAAAATGTATTCACATTTTCACAAATAGGTTTACAGGAAAAAAGAATAAAAAGAAAATATAACTATATTTAATTAAATTTGTATACTAAACGGATAAATGTAAAAAAGTATTGTGATATTTATAATTAACTTAACCATTATAAAAATAGATTAAATTCTAAAAAAAAAAATTGCAAAAAATTAGCTTTGATATTCAAATTGTTGAAGTATAAACGAGTTCTATGATGTATTATTCAAAACGTAGAGAAACATATTATTATATTATTATTGTAAGCCAACATTTAGTTTTTATAAAATGTATACTGGCTAATAAAATTAAGCTAATAAAGCTATCTAACTATACCACGGGATTTTTTTTATTTTAATTAATTTTTATAAATAAAATTATAAAAATTAATTAAATACACTTTGCAACAAAATACAACACAGAATGAAAATTGAAATTTCACAAAATTGATTTTACCTAATTATTAATGGTGAGTTGAATATTATTATAACATTTTTAATATTCTGGACCCAAACCCAGCATATTAGAACTTTTGAAAACCCGAAACATATTTGATAGCAATTTATTAATACATTGAACTTATTATTATTATTTTTTAAATTACCAGTGTTTTATATAATTAATTACATCCATAAAATATACAAATAAAATTGAATTAACGACGTAGGTATACATGACTAATAAACGGAAATGTTTTTTTTTTTTTTTTAAATACAATAATTAATCATAACTTAAAAATTAAAAATAATAATATAAAGCGCGTTGTAATATTTTTTTATTATAACCCAAAATTAAAGTAGTGGACGTGAGTAGGTACCCAACGAACCCTCTACATCTGGCTGCACTCAACTCGTATTTTACATCAATAGGACATGGTTTAGCATCATTATAGTGATGATGTGAACAAATAACTGAAATATGGAGTTACACCTTTCGTTTTGTGTAGCAATTTTAAATATTTATTTTTATACCGTGTAAATATTTGCATTTATTTTAGTATCTTGTATTGGCAAATCAATAATGTGTTTCTCTTGAGAACTGTATGGAAAATATGTATTTGTAGTCTTCTTATTATTATTATTGATCGTTTACAACTTTGACAGTAGTATCCATTGGACTTGAGTGTATCTCAATAGGGTACCGTGTACGTATTTGGTACGTATTTTATGAATTATTTGGTTTTAGAAAGATATATGATATAATATTTCCATTTTTAATACAATAATATGTGATCCGATATTATAATTAGGTAATCCAGAATGAGTTTTGAAGAAGGCGTGTGTCATTGTTTATTTAGTTTTTCCTCAGCTCGGCTGTTTTCTTATATTTTTCTTATAATATATTCATAACTTAATTATAAATTGTAGAGCAACAATGTACGAGTGTAGTGGTTTAGTGTTCAATTTTAATAAATTTCACTAAAGGTAAACGAGGAAAAGGCAATAAATAGTGGCGGTGGTGTGCGTAAAGCGAATATAACACTACTGCAGTTAGTGCATCTACATAATATTATTATTATACACAGACATTAAACAATAAATAATCACAAACAACTATATGGTCCATCGTGTGTATACCGTACGGGTACATAATATTATATTTTAAATAAAGTCGTATAATCCGTTATAAACGTATAGTCGGATGGCTCTGTTAAAAACGTCGTCATTTTATTATCAGTGTCGGTCTAGCCCGTGATTGGGCCCCTGGCCCAGTAATTTTTAAGGGGCCATTTACAGGCATAAAAACAATTTAAACAGCTTTTAATACAATTCGATATAATATTTTTTTATTTTTAATTAAAAAATAATTTATATCTTTTAAATTATTGTTTATCATAATTATTAAAAAAAAATATATATATATAAAATTTACGATGTTATATATTGTGTTATTTTTATGTTATGTTATGCTTTTTTACTGTTTATACACGTAAAATAGTAAATAATCAACGTAACTGTAAAAAATAAATAAATAAATAAATAATAACAAACACGATAATAATATTAATGTAATACATTTTAAATTATTATTGAAATATTATCAAAAATAATGGCTCTACTTAAACCTGGAAAGTCTAGTATGGAGGCATCAAGTTATCGACCAGTATCACTTCTCAGTGTATCATACAAGCTTTTAGAGAGACTAATATTAAACCGAATACAACCAACTCTGGATAAACACATACCAATAGAACAAGCGGGTTTCAGAAATAACCGTGGATGTGTGGAGCAGGTCTTAGCGCTCACTACATTGATCGAGGCAGAATTTCAGAGAATACTGAAGACGAATGTTGTATTTATTGATTTATCTGCTGCGTATGATACTGTGTGGAGAGAAGGGCTTATGCAGAATTTTATAAATATAGTACCTTGCAAGAGAATGAGTGAATTATTAAATAACATGTTAGTTAACCGCATGTTCCAAGTGTTTATGGATGGAAAAAAAAGTAGGTGGCGCTCGGTGAATAACGGACTACCATAAGAATCAGCACTAGCCCCTGCGCTATTCAACTTATACATGCATGATTTACCGAAAAGTACTGGCCAAAAATTCCAGTTTACAGACGACATTGCCATAGCACACACGTGTAAAGATATGAAAGAAGGCAAGAATACCCTAACAAATGACTTTAACATCTTGGAAAGATACTTTCACAAATGGAGACTAAGACCAAATCCTGATAAAACAGAAGTATATGGATTCCATCTTAATAATAAAGAAGCAAATAGGGAACTCAATGCCAAGCTGAAATGCATAAAAGTAAACCATAACTTTGCACCAACATATTTGGGAGTAACATTGGATCGATCGTTGACATTTAGGCACTATATTGATAAACTACAGAAAAAAACTTAAAACGAGGTCAACCTAGTGCAGAAACTAGCTGGAACTGGATGAGGGGCAGATGCTAATACTCTGAGAACAGCAACAATCGCGTTAGTGTATTCTACAGCGAAGTATGGAGCTCCAGTCTGGTCGAATAGCGCACACACAGGGAAAGTGGATACACTTTTAAACAGTGTAATGCGGTTAATAAGCGGAGTGGTACATTCAACGCCGATACCATGGCTGTCAGTTTTTTCAAATATCGCACCACCAGAAATCAGAAGGAATGAAGCACTAATGAGACTATTTATTAAGACCAATTCCTACAAAAACTCAATCCTCTACAAATACTTAGAAAATGTACCTGATATAAGACTAAAGTCAAGGAAACCACCGTGGGTGAAGGCCAGAGATTTAATCCAGTCGCAGTTCTGCAGTGCCACAAAATGGCAGGAGGAGTAGCTGGACAATACGGCATTACATAAACATTTAATAAAGGACTCCAAACAAAGAGTTAAAGGGTTCGAACTTCCACAGTGAGAATGGGTAATTCTTAACCGATTAAGAACTGGACACGGAAGGTGTGGACATATGATGTTCAAGAGGAAATTAAAGGACAGCCAAGAATGTGATTGTGGAAATGACAGCGAGAATATGAGACATATTACAGACGAATGCCCGAATAGAAGGTTTGAGTTAGGAATTAATGGGATTAATGAAGTTACGAAGGAAGCATTTGAATGGATAAAGGACTTGGACATAGAAATCTAGGTTTGATTGAATACTATAATATGATGTACTGTTATTAATATCATGTATACTTTTTATTTATTTTATCTTATTTTATTTATATGTTACTGTGTTATTGTTGCCATACGAATAAAAAAAAAAAAAATTGAAATATTAAATAATTATTTTAATTTATTACTGACAAATTATTCTAATGTAAGTATTACTATAATTTCATCTTTGTTTTTAAATCGATCATTTTTTTTTTTTTTTTGTTCATCGAACAGGCAATTTACAGAATACTGTGGTCTTATATCGAATTTTAGTTTTGAAAATACTCGTTCACACTCAACTTGACGCGTGTACGTGTATTTGAATTCTATGCACAATGTGTTGAATAAACCAGACTTTTTCGTCGCTATTCCAATAGAATTTGAAATTTTCCACTCACAAATCATAAGTCATTTAAATATGCATTTTTCCCATTTATATCCTGAGACCTGGAATATTGAAAAATATCCCAGGGCCCCCGGCGATCGATGAGCAGTCGAATGGACCAGACCGACACTGCCAATTATTATCTTTTGTTATTTTAATTTTTTATAGTTATAAATATATTAAACATATTATACAAAAAAGAATAAACGCGGTTTTATAGGCCGTACTATAAGATGTGTATTATATTTACGTGCCTTTTAACAATTTATGATGTTCGCAGATTACGCGCACGATAATCGTAATATTTAGTACATAATATTATAATAACGTCGTCGTCATATTAACTACGAATATATTATATTATGTTCGAAATATAATAACTATACATGTATGTTAATACCCTGTTAAAAAAAAAATAATAATAACAATAATACAATTTCATCTCTCGTATCGTCCACGTTCAGAAAAAATATATATATATATATATATATTATATTCGTGTACCCCAATATCATGTCTGACAGTCCTAAACATGAATTATCGTAATAGAAATAATAATAATAATAAAAATGTAATGTCTATATTTTCATAGCGGATTTATGGAAGGAAGGAAGGAAGGTAAACATTTTAATTAAGTAATTGATGTTTTGTAATGCAATTGTTTATTTGTCGGTACCGTGAACTACGAATATTATATTATTATTACAATATATTATATTAATAATTATTGTGAAATGGATCAAACACTCAGGTGTAATTGAACAATACATAATATTATTATAATAATAACCGTTTGTCAGTATCAAAGTGGACGGTAATGGACATAATTATTTATAGAAGACGAGTATTACTTATTCACAACAATCGTTGTTTCAATTTTACTATAATTATTGTATTTTTATAAAACTTTTTCAAATTTTAATAAAAGTTAACCCACATAATAGAAACGATGTTGAGAATTATTATGGTTAATATCGCGTTATCCATTAAAATACCTACTTTTTTTTTACGTTTCTCTTAGATTTGAGTTGAATATTTTATTTGAACACTCGTTATACGATTAATGACACAAGTCACAAAGATTATAACAATATTATTATCTATACTGTGCCCGCGGCGAATAATGACGATTCGTTAGTGGCGCGCATGACGTTTTCCTACAACCGACGACGAATCGTTTATTGTACAGTCTCACTAAACGTCTGAGATTTTCGATAAGCCCCCCTCCCCCCCGACTGTGTGTGCACTATTGGTACGATATCCGAGCGAATACGACGGCTGTGTGCTTGAAAAGACTATATCTACTCAGACGAACAAAACGAATACCGCCATGAATTTCTTCGTTCGCGAACCGGCAAATCACATTAAACACATTGCATGCACCTCATACGCAAAACTGTAGCTCAAATAAAATATAGCGTGTCTGTGGAAATAATAATATATGAAAATCGAGTGCGGGATTGAATATACCTATAACGGCGGCGCCGGTACACTCCTATAACTGGAACTCGAACTAAGTGCGTACAATATATTTGAACGTGACTATCGTGATATCGAGATTGTAACTGACGGAGTTAAAAATATAATATATCCGCGGAACGTGCACGTACCCAGAGCATCGTGAAATCTGATATAGGGTTATCGATTTCCTTTACCGGAAAAACGTATTGGTTTAACGGGTATTATACAAAATTGATAACCTGAACTCTGCCGTTCCTTCCTTTTTATTTTTATTTTTAATCGGACTTGTTTATTGACAAGCTCTGAAAGATAGAATGAAAACTATCGCTACACGGTTTATACGCGGTTACATAAGTTTTAAAAAGCTAACATGACCGTGCAGGCGTGATGGAAGGCTTTCGTCCCTCTCCTTAATACACTTCCGAAATACTACTTAAACATTTTTATTTATATAATTTACATACCGTTCTAATTGCTTTAATTTTCGTTGCAGCACCGATGAATTTTCAGAAGACACGTTATGTGTCATCATCGATCATTCTTAAAATATAATTATTTGATAATGGTGACAGAATTTCATTTTACTTATTATATAATTTTTTATATATTCATTCAAAGTATTAAATATTGAAGTTTCCGACATACCTAATGATATCTATTATCTTCATCAAAACCAAACCTTATTTTTTTTTTATAATTAATACAAAAATATATATGAATGTAATTATACATACTAACCATAAAAAAATATAATGCTGCAAAATATTATTGGAATTAATAATTAAATAAATCTGAAATAATATAATATAAAAAAAAATATGTATAACAGAAAAACACATATGAAAAATAATTTTACTGCTCAAAGTCAACGTAAAAATATTTATATTCCGTGAACTCTCATTAATTATTCACTATAGATACATTTTTTTGACTAATAATCTTATGTAATTAATAATAAAATAAATATTTTTAAACAGGTAATAATTTTAATATTACAGAAATGTCTATGACTTTAAATATAGGTAATATTTTAGCGATCAAATAACGTAGGTTAGGTTGAAACACAGATTTCAATAATAAAACAAAATTTTAAATTATATCCTGAATCAATAAAAAACAAAATGGTACCGGTAAAAAAATTCTGTTTTTAGGGAAGGTTATTTTTTTGGTGAAAATTATAAAAATGTAATTGACTAATTTACTGTTAAAACAAATGCTACAAGTCAGATTATGTTTTTAAAACTTTAATCAAATCTTGTTTTTATGTTAAAAACAAACAAATGATTTATTTTGTTTTTGTTTTACTGTTTATTAAGTATACTCAAATAAACTACTCCTTTATGAGTTTTTTGTTTTTTGTTTCATGTTCATTGTTCGTAGAACGTGCAAAAAAATTGCTGGGGCTTAAATATTTTGTTTAAGAGAATGTTTTGAAAATCCTTTAAGCATGGTAATTAACAAATATAAATAAATTATGTTTATTATGTGTACAGTAATTAGTTAGTATCCCACAAGCGGAGTAAAGAAGAATTTTAATCAAAATAGAGAAAGGTACTTAAATAGCTTTTGATTATGCTTAAAAAATGTATATATAACTAAAGCGTAAACATTTTTTATTATTATCAATTGTTTTATATTTAAATGTGCATAACCTAGTTATTTCTATTTAGGATTATAATATTACCTATATTTAACTATAATATATCCTAGGTAGTAGGTATATAAAAAAGTTTAAAGTGTGTATAATTACCTAGGTACATAAATACTTACCTAAATACAATTTATTTAAGTTATTTTTCTGAATTAATTTTATTTTTATATTAGTAACACAAATTATTTCAAAGGTTATGTTTTAAACAAAAATTACACACTCGTTATTAACAAGCTAATAATATAATGTTGACAATATACTATATAAATCATAGATATGCATATTATATTCTAAAGTAAAAAAATATATTAAAGTATTTAATATTTACAAATAAACAATAAATTTTATTGTTATAAATTAATAATATTCAAGCCTACTATTCGGTAGTTTATTTCATCATGCTTAATATTCGTATACAATATAATAAATTTATTAGTTGATTTTTTCGAGTAAGGAACAATAATAACGAATTTGAATGCATAATCATAAGAACGATTTTATAGAGTTATATCACTACAAATATAAAATAATAATAATATAGTACTATATTCATAATCTATATTATGTTTTAGTTAATTAATATTCAACTATAAAATATATATAGGTATATATTTTCCATGTTACCTACCCTCAGTAGGTCAGTAGGTAGCCATTATGAGTGCTTCACAGTGATTTCTACACAATACACGGATTACAAAATTAACCTTAATATCTAAATATTAGGTAAATATACATGAATTAAGGTATAATGGAACTTTAATATTTAAACTATACTTCGAGCAAAACTGCGGGAAATTCAAAACTAAACTATGGATAACTTGTAACTATATGTATTATATAAGTATTGAACAAAAATAAATGAAAAACAGAACGCTGTTAAGAGTAAAGTATTGTCAAAACTGAAAAAAAATATAACAGAACATAATTATACTATTATAATGGCATGTTTTTGTGATAACATGATTGATTTCAATATCAATTGCCGAGAGAGCAAATAGGCTCGGTATGAATTCAACCGTGAAAAAATAACTGATGACATTGTGTAAAGCATTATTCATTGAAACAAGAAAAAATTGATTATATATGTGTGTATGTATGTATAATGTACGAGTATATGTATATAATATATATATATATATAATATGTGTGTTCATGTACAAAACAAATGTATACACATTGAGGTAGGAGTAACGATAAAAGAGAGGAATGCAAATAAAACTATTTTATTACAATTGTTTTTGAGGGATGTTGTTTCCGGGCTGGTTCCAGCTGGGGAAAAAACAATTTATTTCTTCATATAGGTGCTACATCATGGCTTTCAATCCCTCTAGCGATTTTGATTTCATTTTAAATATTAAGTTTTTATAATATCGATTTAGAGTTGGCCATAAAGTGCTGTTGGCATTTGCAACGATGGGAATTCGTCCAAACAATGCGTACATTGGTTTATTATCAATTTTATCAATCAATAGAATTCTTGCGTTTTGTGTTAAGAATGAAACCACAGTTTAAAACTAAGACGATATATTTTGAAATTTTTTCCTATATGATTTATTAATTATGCCTAGGTACTAATAATTTTAATGAAATGGTAAAAAAAAAAATAGAGTACTTATCTTTGAATTCCTATTTCATTTCCAATAATAATATATAATGAGTATTGAAAAGACTTGTATAGCTACATAATATTTATAAAAATTGAAACGAATAAAATAAAATAAATATAAGAAGAGAAAATTGATTATTTGATGATAAAGATAGTCCAAAATGATAATGTGTGGCATATGTATAGTTTCACAAGAGTAATATTTATGTATACAACTCGTCATATATATTCCCGGTTGTTTTAAACTTTAATTAACAACACTGTCCTTTCACTCAAGTAGTAAGTATTCTTACAATTCTTTTTATAGACAAAAACAAAAACTATAAAATTACAAAAATGTATGTTGGAATGATATTTAGTATATTTTCTAGATTAATCATGAAAAACTGAGTATATTATACTCGCTGTTGGCCATATTATTATTGATGGAAATATACAATGGTTATGACAATGGTTCTTGTTATCCTTGGTAAAATGTCATTTTTAAAGTATAAAATAAATAATGGACGTTCAAAATAAAATATTTAACTACATAATATAAGTATTAGTATATTAAATATCATGCACCATATAAAAGGGTAAAACTAATTAGATAATAATAGATAAGAATAAATCACATAATTTAAAAGTAACTTGTGTTATTAATATTTCTTAATATTTCACACAAGTATAAAACCTAACCATAAAAGAAAATCTTTACACCGGGAAACTCTGTGGTACTAAGTTTAACTGTCATATAATATGAACTGTGTTTAACTATAGGTATAGGTACCTACATAATACGTTTAGAACATTTTAATATAAAACAGTTGTAAAAATGCATTGTAAAATCAAACCAACGTTTTCAAATAACAAAATGACCTCATCAATTTGGTAATTAATAGTAAGTTATAAACCGTTTTTATACGAAGTCCTTGCGTCATTGGATTGACATTGAAGTTCAATTACGAATACGAAAAAATAGTGTCAATTCAATACAAACGCACACGCGCGTATACTAAAATACTATACGGACAGTTCCTTTAATGTCAACATACACACACAGACGTACACAAATACATACATATATACATACAATACCCCGATATGCGAACAAGGAATCATTAGAGAAAGAAATAGAAGATCCCCAGCTGAGCGATGGAATTGAATTATATGAACGCACGTCAGCCGAGTCACGGGTGATTTTATAGAGACGGGAAGGTAGAAGTCTAATAGAGTATGAAATCCGATAAATTCGCCGTTTTATATTCAACCGACGAAACGGCGTAGGGTGGAGTGGGGAGAAAAAGCCGCCCTCCTCGTGAAATCCTATCGGACAGCCAGTACCCAATGACGTATAAATTGACATTTCACATACGTAATAAACTGGTCTTTGCTAGTTTGAAATGAAAATATGTTAATGCACACTAAAATTCGATAGTCAAAGTTCTCGGGCAATTACAAGAAATCGGATCGATTCATACTCCTATGATAGTAATTAGTAGGTACAATAGTTTCGAAATTAATATTAATGATTAGCGCCCCTCAATTGATTTATAAATAAAATGAGTACTTGAAGTGGTATCATTTTAGTTTTTAATAAGCCAATCAGTAAGTAAAGAAGAAGTCTGCTGTCCAAAAAGTTACCAATACTGGGAAAGTTGAATATTGCATTAAATTACAATCAATAGCATTCAGCGATATAAATAAATTATTATTATTGAAATGTCAGACTAATTAAATATTGAAATATGAATAATTAAATATTATTACCATAAAATAATAAATCTAGCTGAATTCATTGTCATTATGAATTTGAAATAAATGAACAGTGAAACTTTCTACTTATATTACATTAATACATATTATACAACACAAACATTTAAAATACGATTAATATTTGATTTTTATTAACTGCTGATGTAAAAAATCACTGGACTTTTAAATCACATGTATTTTTTTCAAAAAAACTACGATTCAAAATATTTATTTAACTATAAGAATATTTATTGCATATTTAAATATAATCGATTCACGAAATTTGTACATGACAACACGAAATGAGGTAAGTATAAGTAGGTATATATAATAATAATACATATTAAAGTATAAATATATTAAATATGTATCGATAATCTGTATGAATTATACATTTTTTTGAAATAATTATGAAAATTATTATTCAGTTATTGACATAATCATTATGAATTTATGAACAAATAACGAACCAATTAAAATTATTCCTAACTGAGTTTTTAATACTATTGCTCAGTTCTTTCACATTAGCGTAAGAAATCGTTTTATTTATTTTTATTTTTTATATGAATACCATGATATCCAACGTTCTTGGGCGAAGTTTACCAAAAACGTTTATTTTGCTATATTGGATTAACATACTATCATTTACTTTTTATTAAAAAGTTTCAAACTTAAATTACAAATTTCAAACACTTCAACATCAGAATAAATTTTTATGAAATGTTTTAAGATAATCTATATTGAAAACATATAAAATAATTTGAAATCGAAATTAATCGAACCGTATATTCGCTAATTCGCTATTTCTTAAATATATGCAAATCAATAATAATCAATCAAAATGTTCTATAGATCTGTTGTGTTTTAAATTAAAAACAATATTAGAAAGTATTAAATTTAAAATATTTAAAATATTTTAGTACGCACAGCATAAAGAAAAAAACAGCAACAACATTACAAAACCAATAACTCATATGGTTTAATTAGGAGACAATTAATGTTTACTCTTTAAAACAACTTATTTAAATTTTAGTTAATAAATTAAATGGCAAACGCGTACCGTTAAATTTTAAACAGCATTAAAAATATAAATCTATGAATTATAATTGTTATAGTAGGTACTGAAGAAAACGAGAAAATGTTTGTATATATATATATTATGCTGAATTAAAAATTAATCTTTATTGTTTTCTATACATTTACAAAAAGAGCAACATAACAACCTACCCGATCAATTATACAAAATCCTTTAACATAAAATTAAAACGAACGGAATTGTATACAGAATAATTAAAAAAGTATTGAAAAATTAAAACGTAAATAAATAAATCAGTAGCTAAATATCTAGTAAAAAAAAAAAAAAACACTTACCTATATAAATGATAAATAATAAAAATAATGTACCTAAAGTTTTAATTTTTTTATATATTATTTTGTACGTCGCCTGTTGAAATAAATAACGATTTTTCAACCGTTATAACTTGATATTTTAAAATTTATTTTCCCATGATAAAGATATGTCATCTACTCGTTATTTATCATAATAACTTAAAAGTGTGAAGCCTCCACAAAGCACTTTCCACAACGTCACACATTTTTATGAGGCTTCAACATAAATATGTGTACAAAATATATATCTATTATAATTTAATAATCTACTCGCTGTTAAACCTTTGAACTGATATATTCTCAATAAATAATTATAAATTGAAATTTAATTATATATTTTTTTAAACATCTATTTCACCTGACACATTCGAGTATTTCCGAGATCAATATTATATTTAAAAAACCAAATGAATTCAATAATTAATTTTATCAATGTGATATTTTGTATACTATAATATATTAATATAGATACTAAATACGTAAGGTATGTTATAAATATTACATATTATATTCATGGTTTAGATTGAATATTCTACAACTATGTAATGATTCATGTTACGCCTTTCATTATAACCAATTTTATATACATATATATATTTTTTTTTTTTTTTTTTGATAAGAAGTTTCTTTAGTTTAACTTTAATTACATTTGTTGACAGAGAAAAGAATCTACAATATTAAATCCATCAAATAAGTAGCTGATTACTGGGTGTCTGGGTCACATTATCGGAAAACTGTCTGCGTGTAAAACAATAAAATTCAATAACTAGCTGCAGCTACATGTCCAATGAGAAATTACACTATACCTACTTAATACATTTAATACTTAATTTTTTTATGGTAACTTAAATTCTAAAATTTATTTTAGTATCATAATAATAATAATAATTATAATAATATCCAATATAGGGCTTTTGTGGGAACATTTCTCTGATTTCCTCCAAAAATAAGAAACTCTTTTTTTTTTTTTTTTAAAAAAAAAAATCAGAAATTTAAATGAAATAAACATAAACTATAGTTTGTGTGTGTATGGAGGGTAGGAGGATAATTCCGATATAGTTTACCGATTTATAAACTGAAACAGTCAACAACCACTCTACTGTTCATTTAAGTTATTAAATATTTGTAAGCATACGAAAACTGATGTAGGTAATTGATATGATTGTTATTTTAAGAACTTTATAGTGTTTATTTGTTTGTTATTTAAAGATAACGTTGTACAATATACATAGAATATCTATATGTTAAATGTTGCTTAGACAGTAATAATAATAATAAAAAAAAACTTAGTCTGTGAACTTTTTAACGTACTAAGCACTATAAAGTCTAATCTGAATATCTCAATAGTATAGTTTTATTAATAACTTCATTGTAGCTTACCTCGTTAGTGTTCCAGCGATGTCTTTGAACAGGAAAATGCTCAGCACGTGGCAAACTCTCCAAGTTATCTGGCAATTTAATTGGTTCCCCTTCTGAAAATGTAATTAAACGTTCATGGTATGATAAATACTTTATGTTTATAATCGTTTAATGGATATATAACACATTAATTATATTGCATTTATATAGCATACTTGGGTACTATTAACAATTTAATGAAATTTCAAAAATATCTAAATGAAATTAATATTTTATGTTTAAAAACAAATTATAGATTAAATTCATTTAAAAAGATTGAATGAATATAATGTTGTTCAGAACAAGTTAAGCATATAGAAAATTAATAAAATAAGTACCTAGTTAATAGTTATAAACAAAGAAATATTTACAATGATTGTATAATAATATTTCATTGTATGTCCTTATAATTTTATTATATAAAATCAAATTACTTATGCAAATAATAAAAAAAAAAATACTTATAAATATTTATCCAACTTCATAAAATATTTTAAATTGGGATTTAAGTTCAAAACTTTAAGCTTTTAAATACATTAGAATATAGTTTGATATACAATTAATTTTCTAAGGACGAGTAAACAGTTTTATCCGACTTCATGTTATTTACTCAAGAAATATCAGTGTTCCATAACACGAAACATAATTTTTGATTAACTCATTTAATTTAAAAAGAAAACAATAATTAGTTGTAATTTTAATAATATTATTATTAATATTTATTTAACTTTCTTATGAAAAAAATATTTCTGTTGTACTTTAGTTCATATAAATTTAATTTTTTTTTTTTTTTGTAGTTATTAAACATCTAGTTTAAAACAATTTATTACAAACTACGTCTATGAGTTATCGGGTTAAATATTTTAGAGATTGTTCGTTAGCAATTAAGTGATTTCTAAGCTAGCTTTATAATAGGTAAGATTATTAAGCTTTATAATATATATGGTTAAATTTATTTTATCCTTTTTTACATGTGTTATATTTGGATTATGCCTTTGTCAATAAATATAAAAAGTCTGCTCGTATGTAAAATAAAATAATAAACACTTATATTTTTAAAGTAAATGCATTAAGACACGTCCTTTTCTTAACAAAGTATAAAAGTTATGATTGTAATAGAACATAAAAGGTGTAAAACGGTATTACACTAAAATAAAATAAAATACCGTGTTTTAACATCACTATAATTATAGACGTTATAAATTCAAGGTTTCTAAGTTCGATATTTCATTATTTGTACTATACTACTATGACATTATATATTAAAAAAAAGTTGGTTATTTAAATTTAGTATAGAAATATATAAAATTTTCTTCAATAGCATTGTTTAAGTTTTTAGTAGATAATTTATCGAAAACGATGAGACGATAAGACGATAACCGTATAACGAGCATAATTTTACTTATTAATTATTATAAAATTTATAAATATTATAAATACAGACTATCAATGTTTAATCAAATGAAAATCGTTTGATAATATCTGTTATTTTTAAATAAACCAAATGTGCTTGTCATGCCAAATCCCTCATTTATTTGTAGTTCATCAGTCATCACTAATGAATCCCAAGCATATATACATTTTATATTTTAATGAAATTTATTTAAATTGTTATTGATCACATTATTATTATACTAAACTGATAATTATAACTATGGTAACTTTAGTTATGTTGTCTTAATGAGTTAGACTTTGGATATACCCTGCTTCATTAGGGATAGTCACAGTAAACTTATCAACAAACTCACAGTTTGACTTGTAACAATAATAATTACTTACTTATGTCAAAACCTTTGACCACTTTTTAGTATTAATACTTGTATAATAATATTATAACATGAATTAAATGTTTGACGAACAAAACAAAAATGTATTTAATTAATATTAAGTATATAAAATATATGCAATCAGTCATTTAAGGAGAACGAACTAATCAATCTAATCTAGATTAGATAGATATACTAGAATGACTAATATTTTAAATTTTAACTCTAACACATTTTGAATATAAATCAAAATAATTTACAATTATAAAATGCTCACAGTTTAAAATTAAAATAATATTAAAAACACAAAATTACTCCTACAAAGAACTCTAGATAATTTATTTAAAATTTAATAATAGGTCAATTTATTTTAATATTAAAAACAGCATAGTAGTAAAACAGATGACTCTGAACATTAAATTTTTTATGTTTTGTGTTATTAAGATGTATAAAACACATGGGGGTATAATTTCCTCTTAATAAATATAAAAAAATAGTTTTAACAGAACAAAAATAAATCATATTGTTCAAGTATATGATGAGTAAGTACTTATAAAAAATACTTTTTCGTACTTATCTAAACTCTAAAATACGAGGAAACTTTTAAAAATTGTAATGCACAAATTTATTTTTATTCTGTTAGATAACTATAACCTATTATAATCAAATTAATTAGCGATTATAATAATTGCTTTAAGAATAAAATTGTAACTTCAGTGTTATAAATTCATATTATATAATGTGATTTAGCAATGAAATTATATTATAGGATACAAAATAATATTAATCTTGATGTTCTAAATACATATATTTAATGTTAAATTTCATAACATTAAAAGAAATACTAAAAATGTGTTATTTTTATTACAATTATAAATTACAATCTAGAACAATATTTTAATATTATTCACAGTTGGACTTTAAGGAAAAGTTTTTTGACAAATTTTCCATTAAAAAGGTGTCTTTTTGCATTTCATTATTCTATTTAATTTCAAAAAATCTTTAATAAATAATACAGTTTTTAAAATAAAAAAAGTTTGACTAATAAGTTTTAGTTTTTATAATAACAAAAGTACAATTTCATAATATTATAATGAAATTCGATATTAGAGACTTTAAATCAAGTTGTATACAGTATGCAAATGTATTAACTAATATATTACTATTATTATATTTAAATAGTAAATTAAATATGTAATAATAATATGAACATTGTAAATGTACGAATATAAAACAAAATAGTTTAAATCGTATTCAATTTGAACATTTTAAACGATAATTTATATCAAAAGATTTCTCATTTTTATGTACTTACGTATATTTTAGCACATAAATAATAAAATTAATAATATTTAGTACCTACACCTACAAGTATTAAAATTAATTATATCAGTAAAAATACTAACGATATAAAAAATTCTTTCTTATATGTACACTTAGTATACCTTTAAAATAATAAGGTTTTGTATAATATGATTAATTAGTTTTATGTATAAATATATAGGAACCTACATATTTTTAAATAGTAACATGATGATGGTCATGATGTCTTGTAGTTTTATGAATTTAATCGATGCTTAATAATCAATAATCATTATAAAAATTATGTACTGATATGTGTAATGTAGTGTATCATTTGTCACTCTATTTTATCGATTAACATGTATAATATAAAAATCCGTAGGTTCATAGCTATTCACATTGGTTTTATTCTAGGTGCATCTAATGTTTGTCATAATAATATTCGTTGCAATTTCGAATACCCATTTTTCATTAAAAGTGTACGCAATTGCCATGACAGTGTCTATAAGTGTGTAAGCAATGTACACCCGATGTTTATCTAAATTGCAATGTTGGTTAATAAATCGCAGTGTGAAAAATAAGCCAGATATCTAAATCAAGGGTTGTGTATTTGACAGTTTACGAATTGCATTTGTAAATAACATCATGGTTGATTATATTTTTACTGTTTACCCCGAAGGGGTTTAATATATTTTACTGTTCACATTTTTATTTTTAAATTTTGATCTCTAAACGAATCTAAAAACGACGTCCCTACACCTACCTGCCTCCAAAGGAATGTAGATTTTAATTACGATTTCATTAAATAAGAAGAAAATTACTCATATATATTTCGATCTTCAACAGTTCAACGAACTACAATTTATATTGTTATAAACAATTAATTTCAATTAAAATGCATATCTAGTGAAAATATATGTTTAGAGTTCTCAAAACTATAATAGTTTAAAGAATTAAATGAACATTTAAATAAATTTAAAGTTATTTATAATCCAAATATGTCTATAAAAATGACAAAAGCTTGTACTAACACAATATGAATATCAGAATATGTTTCAATTCAGTGTTAATTTTTGTTTGAATGTTCATTTTATTTTATACCATGATTAACCATTTATGAACTAGGACTGCCTATAATACTGTATAGCTTAATTTTTTAATACTTTTATGATAATTTATTAGAACTTTTGTAGTATTAAAAAATAGAAATAAAAATAAAAAATATATTACTTTGATTTAATGGAATGTGATTGTTTGCGTGGGCGTGAGTTTGTAGATGTATTCTCGTGTGGTGTTGTTGACTGTACAGTGTGACTGTTTCACCCGTACAATACTCTGCAGTGAACGACTCATGACGGCCAGACATTTTTTTTTTACCTGAAAACAAAAAAAATAACATAATATATTATTAAGTGCTAATAAATAATTTATTGTATACTTTGGGTTGATGATATTTTAAAATAAAGTGAGACAAAATTGTCGTATTAATATTAAGTAGGTACATATTACTCGTATTTAACAATTCATCTGGATTCATCAATTCAACATGAAAAAAGGTACATATTATTATATTATAATTTATAACATTTCCTATTTTAATAGTATAATATTATGTATTTAAAACTGTAACTATCAAAACTAATGATGTAGTTATATATAGTTTACCTACTTTAATATAAAATAAAAGAATAACACTTTGATTTATCACTTATCTAATAATGTATTAGGATTATGTTCTTCATAGGATATCTAAAATTTAATTCTGACCTTATATCGTCTCGACCAATAACTGTAATCGCCTCTCTATAAGTTTTTTTTCTTATTTTGGCATGGGATTTAGTTTAGGAACTTAGGACTTTTGATTGAACCAAAACATTCAACTATTTTGTAGTTTTGAACCTCACTTTAAATTGAATAACAACGTTCGATTGAATATACTTGTTAGTTGTTACCGACAGAAATATATATATATATATATATTCAAAAACTATTAATTATTAAATTATAATCTTCAACAAGACGTAAATATAATAAGCTAAAATATTATATTTATAATATATTTTACTTTATTATACAAACTGAGTTTTTTTATTTGTATTCCATAAAAATAATATACTTTAGGTATGTTTATTATAATAATTGATCACCAATTGAAATAATGAATATTCTATGCACTGTGTGTAGAATTATTGTAGATACTATGCAAATTTCAGTCTTTTGCGGTATTATGCATTTGAATAATCGTATAGTTATTTGATTTACCTCCGATCAATTCTAATTATGAGATCGGATTTTATTTCGATTGGCGTATTGTTAATATTGTTAATATAATAATAAAATATCAGCTAACATCTATAAGACTGTGTTTAAAATCATTGTTAAAGTTTATCGATAAAATTACCGTTACTTATTTCATTTTATTAATACGCCTTAATAATTATAACATATGTACCTAAACTACAATATGTCATTTCGTTTACGATTATATGCTTTCGGTACGTATTTTTAATTATTTTTTTTTTTGCTATGTTATCTATCGAGCCGTTGGTTAAACGATAAATTTCTGCGTGGAATAATTTAGATACAAATATATTTTAAACAAATTGACAATACCGTACTAGCAACAGTACAACCTCGACTGCGTATGTAAAATAACGCTATGATATATTATATATTATTTGCATACCTATACACACAATAATGTAATATGTACATTGTACATTGTATATCAAACATAAAGTGCAAATGTATTTCTTTCATACAGATAGTTTGCCGTAAACATTGAATTTACTTGGCACGTCTCGTCTTTGTCTTCGCCAAAATGTTTTTGTGGTCGACATTGTGTCTCCGCGGTTTACACGAACACTCTTTTGTGAATACTATCCTCATACATTTATAATATTATATTGATGGTGTATAGTATGAAGGTGGGTATACAGTTACTGTGTTTTTTTAGTAACAAATCAATTATTGATAAATCAATATTTAAAAGCCCACGTACAAATGCAATAAATAATATACACATAAACGTATCATGTGTATACAACATAATATGTAGGTGCCTTATAATTATACGGTGCAATATTATATTTAGCAATATTATAACTAGTTAAACATTAAATCATATCATATTAACACATAACATACCCACATTATTATACTATTCCATTTGAACCAATCGCACGATATTCACAGTTTACACAGACTTATTAAATGTGTTGTTTCTATAACTAGTAACTACCAACAATCAAAGCAAATAAACGATGATGGCGTTTTCGTTTGTATAGGTACATCATATTCCACAATATCGTTAAGCATAATTGAAAAGCTATTTAAGTAACGACTTAAGACATGTTATTTACTGTTCAAAATCAACATTATTATTAAGACCGGAATATTAATACGTTATGGTACATTTCAAAGAAGTAATGGTGAACGCAAGCATATCTCAAAATACACAATAAGTCAATAAACACGTATTTTAGGTGAAATTGGCATAATAATAATTATCGTAAATCGTAATCGAACTATTACGTAGCATCTGCAACAGACTGGAACTTATATGGTAGGTCCCCCACACAAAATTTAAGTAAAGCTTCTTAGTTTTCAACGTTTTACAATTCATTCTGCAAGTATCGTACTTATCTATTTATTCTTAATAACTACTATAGTCGCAGTGGCGCCATTTTGATTGTTTAAAATAGTGGTGCCAAATATTTAGGGTCAAACTTTTACACTGCCACAGGATCATCACAGAAGGTAAATTAGGGTTGTCATTCTAGATTTTATACATATAATATAAAATAAATATTTTAAAAATATTAACATAATAATTAAATCTTTAACTTTAGGCATGACTCTGTACTCGTTTCTGTGGCAATTATATGTCAAACTATTATTAGGACGCTAACTTTTTTGTATTTCGTTTCCAATACACACAAAGAATCATATCATTTTAAAATTGACATAATATTATTGGATTCTATGGATAAAATAGGACCACTTTTTTATTTATACCTTGCTCTACCATAAACGGTACCTTTGTTAGTGTATTAAAATAGGTAAAATTACTTATACACGATTTAAAATAAAAATATTAAAGCCCTGCTCAAACTGAAAAGTAAAGTTTAAAGTGTAACTCTATTCGGTTATAATTTACATGTTTATTTTTCTAGCTGCAGATTTTGATTTGAATCCAACGATTAAAGTTGCTCTAAATTCTGAAACTTATGCCATATGATTTATATTCTCAACAAACTATTACGTCGCTGAAAATTTAATTCATACATTTTTATCTAATAATCAATTATTTATTATGTTTCTCTCTCCAAATCATGTTAATTATGAAAATCATATAATACGTGTCCTATATTATATTTGTAGGTATAACTGTATGATATGATCGTTTCTCAAATATTCATACAATTCTCTAAATACAATTTTAACGAATTTTAAATAATATTGTGTCCTTGGAGTGCAAATTTCTTGTTTGAAAATTAGATTTACTCTAAACTCTAAACTCAAAAACTCTCCAAAGTCTAGATTTATGAAATGTACCTATTACTAAAAGAACTGTCAACATAGTTTCTGTATATTGAAATGTAATTATCAACGCTTTGTTTATTTTTTCTTATAAAATCGATTGTACAGTTTTGTAGCATTACAGCCTTACAGGTCTTCTGAGCCAACTTTATTTATCTGGGTTAAAACAGATATTTGAAATGTTAATTTTTAATTGTTCTTATCATATTAATATAATTTTTAAATATAAATTTTTCAAAAATTATTTTAATTTAACTTCTTATTACCCTATAAATAACTTATAAATGATCAAAGAAATTAATAATTTATTTTGTTTTGATTCAAATGTATGTTCCACTTACTTATTTTAAAAGTTATGATAGTTTGTCTTCATCAAAGTATATAAGTTTTATGTGTTTATGAAAATATTTTAATTTTACTAATAATTTAAAATTCTTTTATTATATTTCCTCGGAGATATATATTTTCAATGCCTTGATTATTAGATTAAAATATTAATTGATACAAATGGTAAAATTTTTTTCACTGAAATATATAATATACTTAAGTACATACATTTTTCGTTGGTAGTTATTAAGTTAACAAGTAGTAATATATATTATAAATATTTATATGGTTATATGATTCAAAGATTTATTTTTATTTATGAAAAATTGTAACTAAAGCGTTTGATTTAAGTACATTTTAAATGAAAATAAGTATTAAAATGTTGATAACACATACCTATTATACTACAATTTTCAATCTCTAAATACAATAACAATAATGTAAAAGATGTCTCAACTATCAAAAATTAAGACAGTTGACAGATGATGATTTGTTTCCAGATAAATAAATATAGTTTTTACTTGATAGTATTATTGAATTATTGTAAATTGTAGTTGATACCTACAAATTGCAATCACTTTCAATGATTATCTGTCGATTGTTTAAATATTTAACATAGAATATGTATTTTTACAATGAAAACTTATTAGATTTATTATTAATATTTTAGTTTTACAATTCTAGTAAAATTAATAAGAATTCGATTTTAGGTTCTACACTTGAGAAAATCTATTGGTTTTATAATATTTTGTTTTATGTGCCAAAAAGTTTTAGAAGAATTGGTACGGCTGGAAATCTTAATTGGTTTAGCAAGTAATTTACTATTTTCTAAAAATATTAATAAAAAAGATAAATTATAGAAAACTTTAATTGGATTTTCCTAGCAGTGCTATGAGTATTAAAATTGTAGATTATTATAAAATTAAATTTTCATTGACGGTAGAGAAAATTATTAATAAATAATAAACTAATCCGAATTTCTATGACTATATTTTTTAGTCTTACGCTACACAAATATTATATTTAGTATGCAAGTACCTAATATATGATCAAGAAACTACAATTTTAAAGCTTGGTACGATTTTTTGTTATCTGTAAGCAAACTCTGATTGTTATTTTTTTATTCAATTAATTAATTAATGCATATAAATAATTTGTTAATACATTATAGTATTACAGAGTATTATTCCGGTGATAAACATTTTATATACCATATAACTTTTATAATACTTAATAAAGTTATAGTTTATGGTTTCAGGTTATTTTGTCAAAAATAAAATGTCTAAAGACAATAAAATATACTCAAACTTAAATAAATAAAAAAAAAAAACGCCTCATCGTTGCCAAGAGAAACGTCGTAAAGTTGATAATTGACAATAGTTTATTGATTAGTAATAACATAAAATAGATAATTCGGTTTAAAAAGAAAAAATTTAATCCACTATTTATACAAGAATACAAGATGATTTACTGAGCATGTTTACCCTAATTTTTTTTTTAATTTAAAAGTAATTCTTTTTAACTTGAATAATGCGATCATTCTATACAAGGTTCATCACAAAATACGTCGAAATATCGAAGATTTTAAAATCATATATATTCTAAGGCTTATACTTCAAAATGAATAACCAAAATTTAATAGAATAACTACTATTGTTTTATATAATATTTATATATTTAGGTAAATATGTATATAGTGATTCATTACATATGTTCATACCCACTTTTTCTTGTGTAATAAATTTATTGAGATTCTGAATTTAGGAATTTTTAAATCTGCTTTAAGACTATACTTTCAACTGCTTAAATGCTTTGTATCGGTTAAAAGTTTGTTCTTGTGATTCTAACTTTTTTTATTAATGAAAATCATCATTTTATTTTTCTAAATATATATTTCAGATGATTATTTTTTATACGTTAGTGTATCTAATTCAAAATTCAAACAAGTGGTTTTTTGAGTTATTTAACTTTGTGTACTTCTCCAACTATGTCCATGATACTAGAATATATGTTTAGAAATGCTAAATTTATTATAATAAAATATGTTTGAAATACATGGGAACTATAATGATTTGAAAATCTTGATATTAAAATTAATCCATCAAAATTTTCATAGTATAATAAATTCTAGATCCAATATAACATAAGTTTTATATATTTTTTTAAACAATTTTTAGGACTATATTCTCGGTATGTTTATTTTAATAACTTAAGAACTACTCATTCTATTTTTGATTTAGATACAGTCGAAAAATTATCTAGTTAACAATTTTAACAAAAAAAAAAAAATATTATAATAGATGAATAGAGCCTTGTGATAATAGAACAAATTTCAATTTAAATCTAAATTAGATATCAAAAATATTATTTACAAGTATACTAAAAAATTTATAATTTTAATAAATGTATTATAAAAAAGTGGGGTTGAATATGCTTGATAGATCATTCTCTATGAATGTATAAAAGAAATTATAATTCTACTTCTGATTTTGAATATAAATTACGAAGTACAAAGTAAATATGTTTTTTTTGTGAGTTTTCTTCGCATACTCGTGTAGTTAACATTATTTAAAATAAAACACTATTTTTTTTTAAAATAATGCTATATAGTACGAACTTCTGTTAAATATCATTTTTAAGTATTCTGCTATTCAAATTCAAAATGGTTTTAGATAATAATCAATAGTTAAATATTTTGAAATAAAATATTTACAATTTTACTTTTTAGTATGAATAAATTGGAAAATGTATCTATGAAATTAAAAATATATTTTTTATTTTTTTTCAACAATGAGATAATTACAAACATATTTTTATTATTAAATTATATTTTGTGATATATTTAATATTTAGGTTAAAAATATTTCTTAAATTTCAATTTTAAATAAGTGGATTATTAAGTATCTATATTCTTTATTAAAATAACTTAAATTTTTATTTTGAATTGATAGCTAGTAGAATAGATAACATTTAAAAATATAAATCAGCATTTCTATAAAACAAAATTAAACATAAAATCGTATTTTTTATCAACATAAAAATAATATTTATACTGCTATTCTTTAAAAAACCTTAGAAGCTTTATTTAAAACTTATACATATCTGACAACATCGAATTTTTATATTATCAGTACCAATAACAACGTTTTTATTTTATTGATTGATTTTTGAATAAAATATACAAATACACAATTAAATAGCATTTCAATTAATTTTATAATAATAATTACGGTTTACAAAACAAATAAAGAAATGATAGAATATAATAAATAATTGTAGGTATATAATATAGTTTATATTTATATTATGAATACTCACTGTTAGTGAATTTATAATTCAACTATCATTATATTTTTTATTTAATTTGAAATCACAAAAAAAAAAAATAAAAGTAATTTTTTTCATATTTACATTTACATTCACTTGAGGTAATCCAAATTAGTAAAATAATATTATTTACAATGATGTACTATGTACTTCAACAAGTCAATTTAATCATTTACTATTTATAAATTATTATTTCAATTTCTTTAATAGTTATACTATCATTACCAAAAATTATGTAAGAAACTATTTTTTACATCATATATTTTTTCTAATATATTTGATACTTTAGTACTTTTATTTTATGTATTAGTGTATTACTAAATACTTATAACTGCGTATCTAACTTAATCTTAGAAGTATCAATATCAAACCTGATTTCTATATAGAATGGAGCTTTTTAATCAATTATATTATATGTATATCATCATTAATCTTATATAATTATATTATAAAATATTATTTTGATCATAACTCCCGGGGGTATAAACTTTATACGTAGGTACCAACTTATATGTTTGTTTAAAAGTTGTTTGTAGGTACCTAATTTAAAAGTCTAATTTGAAAAAGAGAATGACGAAAACGTTTATAGATTAAATGAACAATAATAAAAATACTTTAAAAACCGTCGTTTATCGTTTGTTCATTTAGGTAGGTAAGTACTTACATAAAAAAAAATGACTACATTATTTTGATAATATTTAAATAACAACTTCATAAACACCATAAGCATACATTATATAAAATATAAAAGTTAAAAGTTTACTATTGTAGTATTGTATAATATAGTTTGATAAACATTTACAATGCTCGACATAAGAAATACCAACGACTTAATGATTATTATTATGACCGTTATTCTAATTCTCAATAATTATTATATGTTCATTACTACCACACGTCGTTTTTTCTATGATTTACAAAAACTAAAGAATAACAATTATTGTGTTTTCGAGTACAATATTCATGTTTTAATAAAAACTGTCTCACGATAATATTTTCCTGAAAATATTTATAATACTTAGCGTATCAATTCTTGTTATAAAATTGTAGACAATCCTCAAAGGATTAAGTTAAGGTGTTACCAATTATAAATATAATATATTACAATTAAGAAAACAAGTTACTGATAGGCATTAGAATTTTTTATCCATTTTTGCCATAACATATTTATTTCAATAATGTTTAAAATAAAATAGTATCGTGATCATATTATTATTACACCAATAAATACAATATACTTAACTGTATACGTACCGTCAGTAAAAATGACAATCGTCTAAATTATTTCATGTGAGCTTGCCGCCGTATTGTATTATATAGCTGTGTTCCGTCGATCAGAAAGACATCGCAAAATCGGAGTAAAAAAATCAAGCTCAAAAGTCACTACCTCCGAGTATCTATGGACTATGGATTTCTGATTGAAAAAAAAAAATGTCCGTCACTTTTGCGATGTGATCTGCCAGCAGTGGTAAGTATCGCGACGACGGACTATATTATAATGATTTTACTTTACGACAACATTGTACGCGACGGGACGGCCAATCGGACGATAACGACGGAAAGGCATTGTGAAACACGCGTTTGTCGGACGGCGCAGCGTGACCGACTGGCGTGCGGTCGACACACGGCGTAGCCTTTGGCACAAAACGGTTCTCGGTCGGTCTCTGTCGGCGACGGTAGATTTGGCGGCGACGGCGGCGGCGCTGTGGCGGTGGTGGCGGTCGCGCCCCCACGCCCCTGACACGGTCGCCCGCGCCACTCTTAAGCACACCCGGCGGTGCAGTAAAGAATCTCTTTGCTGTATATCATTTTTTATAACAGACACACCGCAAAAGGTGTCTTGTGTGTATTTGGGTATGTGCGTGTGTGAAGATATACGCGAAATACACACTTTTTTTTTTTGTTGGCTTTTGGTAGGGATTTTAATGTATACATATGTAAAAGTTAAACGTCTGTTTTTCTAAAAATTGTTTCAAATGAGTCTACTACCAGTTGCAGCATATACGGTGTCGGGAGAAAAATATTGCAGTCTTTTTCGCGAAATTACAAAATCAATATTTTCCTATAGTTTTGTTACATACATTTACGTATTTATTACCTATATTAATAATAAAATTGGTCATCAAACAAAAAATTGTAAGAACGTAGACACCTTCAAATCTCATCAGTAGATATTATAGGTACCTATACTTTTAAATTTATAGTACGGAAATGAGGTGCGTAGTTAAGCAAAACACTGAACGATCCAATGGTGTTTTCTTTATTTGTCCCGATTGCACATTTAATAATAATACATTTCTTTTTGCATTTATAGTGTCAATGGTGTCAATGACATTTATAGTGCGCAAAGGCATTCTAAGGAAAAGGAGCTAATTAAAAGATGTACCTATTTTCGGAAGGGATTTGATTTGTTTAAGTTTATGTTAAATCTTAGATTTTCCTCCGACTTGAAATAGGGACTACACCGATAGCACTATGTGTGCGATCGCGCACGCGTTCATCCAAGTTAGCTTAATAAAGGTTTTGACCATCGCCGTCGCCATCGACAGTCTAATCGCTCTACGGGTGAGTGGCGGCGGTCAAGTTTTCTCGGAGCCCACAAAGTTTTGGGTCCCACCGGTCAATTATAGTCAATTACCGCTACGCTACCGTCGACTTACCCGGTCGTACGGCTTGAAAACCTATGCATTTTATTGAACGAACAGATGTTTGAGACATTAACTATCTGATACAGCTATATAGAGTTTCTGGAAAACAACTTAGAACTTAATCATAAAAAAAATCCTCTTAGTGCGAAGATAGCCGATACGTTAATATCTGATGTTTTGAATCGTAAGCAAAAAGTTGGTTAAAACTTCTGATATGACAAAGTTTCGTTTCGTTATTATTATTTTTTTTTTTATTTCGCAGAGTAAATATATAATATAATGGTAAATTTGATACATGCTTTTTTTAATAATATAAAACTACATTTACAATTTATACTACGAAGAACATAATAAAAAATTAGGCGACATATATTATAAAACACAACAATATGACACACGTTAGGAGAGAGGTCGTCCAGTTGTAAAGTCCAGCGTTATTAATTTTTTCTTTTATTTTTTATAATTAGGTAGTTAATCTACCGATTTAACCATCCAACAAATCCCAAAACAATTTCCTCTGGAGAGGACGCAAGGATGCAAGCTCAGTGATTAAAGCTTAAGGGGTATTAAATGAGTCTATAATAGTTATTAGTTAAAAATTATATTCTTATAATGTTTTGCAGTTAATCGATTTACTGATTCTATTTCGAAATAATTTTGAAATGTCAATTGTTATAGATTATTACACTATGTCCCTCTATGTCCTAGAAGAGATAATACAAACAAGACAGGACAGTGACAGATTGGAATGTTTGTGTTAGGGTAAAAATATATGAATATATGTTGGCTTAACACGTTCTCAAATTTGAATTGTGTAGAGCCAAATAAATATTATTATTAGACTATATCCCAGGGCCTAGGGTCCTAGGGATAGGGTCAGACTTTATCTGTCTTGACTGAACATGGCAGTCTTTAACAATAACAAAACCCGCAATGTGATTTATTGTTGTAGTCAGATTACGTTCATCTATTTTGATCACCATGGTCGAAAACAAAATGTATTATTTCTTCCACTAAATCTTTCCAAGATGACGTGTAAAAACTAATTTTAATTTTAATTTTGCATGTTGTAATTAAGAAATCTAAGACTTGAGTTATTTTAAAATTACATTAAATGTTTAATTTAGCATCATCTATATTGTAATATAACTTTCGAAATACTACGTAAATTTTAAACTATTTATGTTTAGATATTTGTACGAGTGCTAGAAATTTGTAAATAAATCGTGATCTTAGTGTAGAAAGTTAATTTTGATTTAAATATTACGTGAAGTAAATGGAGGTATTCTATTATTGAGAATATTTTAGTTTTATATTTGATACGGTCGGTGTTTCCGAATTGCGGACAAAGTGACAAAAACCATGTGAATTGCGGACGAAATCTAAAAAGGTAATATACGAATTGCGGACACAAATAGAAGGCCGGGGTTAGGTTAAAACGCTGGCCATCTTGCGTTTTGGCGGACGGACGAAGTGGACAAACACTGGCATAATAAAAACGCACTCCTAATTTTACATTTTGATGATTTGAATATATTAGACTCAAAGGATATAAATTTAATCCGAAAAAATATTCACACTGCTCGT